>CADEBD010000346.1:0-256439 GCA_902825455.1 Arctia plantaginis | reverse complement strand
TAAAAATTTTTTTTTTTTACAAAAAAAAACAAAAAAAACAAGGTCCTGAGAAACAAATAAAAGTAGGGCCAAATTGATTTTCGCGAAAACTTGTACCAAAATAACCTTAATTTCAATTTTTTTTTAAAGAATTTTCTCTTTACTTGTGCTGTAAGACCTTCCCTTTTCACCAAAATTTTGACAATTATAGATCAATGGAATACCCTTGGTTTTGGGTCAAAAAACTATGTAGTATTTCCCCGTTGACCAGAATCACGAAATTTGACAAAAAAAAAAACTTTTTTTACGCCCAATAAGGAAATAATTAAAAAAAAATAAAAAAAATTTGAAAATTAAAAAAATTTGGTTACAAATTTTCGCGAAAAATCTCGTAAAATTGGGTATGTACGGAACCCTGGGGTTCGATGTACCGACCTGTTTTTTAAAAAGAAAAGCAAAAAATTTTTAATGTTTCTTGTTGCGAGTTAGATGTAGAGTAAGCTTCAGAAACCCCAAAAAATTTCGCATCGATTGAGTTTAAATTTTAAACCATTAGATACACAACCGTTCAAAAATTTTTTATTTATTTTTCGAGTCTTTTTGGTCTACATTTCATCAATGCAACCCAAATGTGTACAGCGAAGCTGGGGGGGGAAATGGGTTTTTAAAATTCAAAACAGATTAATACATTTCCTCTAATTTTAAAAACCTAAAAATTTAGTGCTGTTCATTGGGGGAAAAAAATTTACATAAAGATCGATACCGGTGTGGTTTTGTTAACGCGCGTATTAAATTCTTGGACTTATAAAAACCCCAAGGCAATGCAGTGGTATCTCAAGATAAACCCCCACCTAAACAAGTTTTTGAACTTGAATCATGCCATAAATAACGGTTGTTCCATCAATCGTCCTGTTCCAAGTACCGATCAAGCCATCCCTTTATAACCGTTACTTTATCTATTACTTTTTTTTCCATATAGGCTTATTTTGTCAAATATTTTAGGTTATTTGTTCTTTCATCCCCCAAACTGATATAGTAATCTTGCTAGTTTTGGGATCAGAGCGCGTGGTGAGTTGTGTGAATTTGTTTATTACGTGTTTTTAAATTTTTGAAAACAAAGTCTCAACAACAAAACATGTCGTCTGTGAACTAAAGCAAAAATAAAAATATTTTTTTAACCTTGATGGGGACCGTTTCGCTAATATTAAACGGTCAAAAAGGTTTATTTACCTTAGTGAAGACAATGAACTTGTAAACCCGGCATGATATAGATAAAAATTTTAAAAGCATCCCCAACGACTTGGAGATTTAAATTGCATAAAAGTATCCCTGGGGGGTTGCATCTCGATTGAAAAGTTTTTTTCCATTCGATATTGTTTAAAAGTTTTCGTCACTAAAAATATCCCGTAAGAAATAAACGCATTAGAAAATAAGTAACCCTACTAAAATTTTTGGGCACTATTCTACCTGTCTTTGGTGATGCATTGAGATGGAAAAATAACAAGTGAATTCAAAGTAAAATTTTAATGTAAAAAGCTTGGTTATATTAAAGCTGAAGTATTGGAGTTAGAGACCCTTTAGTACCTTAAGAATTAAAAACTAGAAGGAACGTACTTAAAATTTTTCTCTAACATAGTAAGATCTGCGTCGCGGATCTTAAAATTTTCCTTGTCCCAAATTTTTGTAATCAAATTTTGCGTACACCACGTTTACCCTTAACAAAATCTTTTTTAATTTCCCAAAGCAAAAAAACAACTTCTTTTTATTTGTCAGGCGGGAAAATAACAAAATAATCAAAGACGAAACAGAGAAAATTTTAACCTGTCTATTTTACCCAAAAAAAGAGCTCTACAGCCAGGCATTAATTTCCTCACTTTTTAATTTTCTCGAGCCCCTTAAAATTTCATCCAATTTATAAAAAAAAGGAGTACCCCGCGAAGCGTTCAATATTGATAGAATAAATTTTTTTATTGTGGTTAGCATTTCGTTAAAGGTTTTATAGTATTTTTTTTTTATTAATTATTTTTACCCTTGAATGCTTTGTTTAACTTGGTTAAAGATTACACACATCAAGGTTTCTTTTGTGTCTCTGTCATTCTTAGAATAATAATTGAAACTAAACTTTCAATTGAAGCAAAAAATGATGCTCAGTTACTTTTTTAAATACAAAAACAGACGATAATTATTGCAAAAACAAGGACCATTTTGGCGTTTTTTCAAAAGTTGATTTTCTAAACTCCATAGGGTAAACCACATAGCCTTCAGCAAACACGACCGATGAAACAATGTTACGTTTTTAACGTTATAAAATTTGGAAAACCCTGCTACTTTTTCAAACCCCAAATTTTTGGTGGATTAACGAAATATTGGTGGAAACAATGGAAAGTAAAAAGAGTTGATCCAAACTTGTGACACGGTCATAGGGAAATTTTTTATTGTCGCTAATTTCCCCGGAAAACACTTTGTAACATCCGCTAGGTATTTTGTTTTTTTCCCCCATTTTTTTAGGGTTTTTAGATACTTGAAATATTAATAATATTTTTATTTTAAATAATAGTCGGGTGCTCGTTAATGCTAGAAATTGCGTTATATTTTCCATAGATTTTCACTTCGATGTGATATGAGATCATATGTTAACCTCAATCATTTTTCAAACGTAATTTTCAATTATCCTAAGTAGGTTTCATTTAAATTAGGTACCAGTGTATTTTACTTTTTTATTTTTAAAAAAACACTAAAATGTCAAAACTGTGCTAGAGCAAATTTAAAGATCATAAAAAAAATTTAGTGGACTTTTGAAACTGTTAGTTTAAATAAGTTTAATTAAAATTGTTTTCAAGTATATATTTTTTTAACATAATATATCTTAAAATTTGAAATTCCCCTTTTGAAATCTTTTTCTGTTTTTAGTTCTGCGCTTTTTTTATCTTAAATAAAGTATGTATGTAATAAAAAAAATTAAATTAATAAATTGAGCGAAAAGGGTGTCAATTTTTATTCTAACGATTAAAAGTTTTCTACTCGAAATGTAAAACATCATAGACATCTACCAAAAACGTTCCTGTTGGGCATAGGGCCTCCTCAGATTCGCCCCAAAAACCGTCCCCGCCTGATCTTTTCTTGAGCGATGTACAATTTTAAAAATAGTATTTAAAAGTAGTTGATGTATTTTGGTTTTGAGGTGACTAGACTCTGGCCGAAAAATCACGGTTTGTTCTCTTTTAAGCGATAAGAAAGTGAAAGTAAAGATTTAGAAAGAAAAAAAGCCCAGGCCATGCCGATGCCGATGCCAAAAGGCGCAGTGAACCTTTGTGATGAAAAAATTTTAAACTATAACTTCAATAACAAAGGTTTATGGGACGCAATAGTTGATTTTTTTGTACAATTTTTTGTGATTTCGGGTGCTGTCTGAGTCCTAAATACCTTTGTCGTTGAGGAAAAATTTGAAACGGAAATTATTGTACATTTGATATTTGCTAGATTTTTTCTGCATTTTTCAAAGATTTTTAAAAAAATTTAACAAATTTAGTCTCCCGGGCGTTTTACTTAATCTTCTCTGTACTTCATTGCGACATGTTACTTTTTAAAAAGCTCTATCTACGAATCTACATAAAAAGAAATAACATCCCTAAAAATTTTATTATACACAAATAAATAAAAGTTTTTTCATGCTCACAGGGTTTTTGTAATCCTATCCCTAAAATCAGTTTAAATTTTTTCGTTGCCTGTTGTTCCGGGTTAATTTTCAAAAGGGCTGCACCGATTTTGTAATTTTACTGCCAGATAAAAAAGGGGTAATTTAGGCTATTTCGCTCTTAGAAAAAAATTTTCCCGGTCCCGGGAATCGAAACCCAAGGCGCTTTTAAATTAAACGCGCACAAAGTCGGGGCACCCTAAGTAGTTATAAATAAAAATGAATCCCCAAAATGTAGCGCTAACTTCCAAATTGCCCCTTTGTTGTCGGAAAAGGGTTTCTAAAAAGTTTTTTATTAACCCCAAAAAATATGAAAAAGTGAGTGAGTAGAGACGAAAATGGAAGATTATACAAATTATAAAAAGGGAACGTTTGTGAGTTTGTTGATGACTTGAAAAAGATTTTAGTGTTGGATAGCCCTTTTATCGAGGAAGGATATAGGTTATATAACAGCATGCTACGACCAATAGCAGTCAAGGATTAATGAAAAATGTTGCAAAAAACGGGCCAAAATTTATTCTTTTTGTTGCGCGGGTCAGCTCGTGGAATATAAAAACAAACTTAAAGAACAGTTTTACTTTTCTTGGACCTCGAGAGAGTGACGTGCTTGGGGTTTGTGCAGCCCTAGAACATTAAATTAAATCATGTATATATGTTGCATCTTGGCTTGTTAGTTCGCTATTTAGTTAAATGGTAACCGACCATACTTTCAAGATTAGTTAATCCTTTAAATATTAAAATAATAAGTATTTTTTAAATATTAGTTGTTAGACATACGAATAGTTTAAAACAAAGCAGTATGTAATAAAATTTTGCAAAGTATTTACACATAGCATATTTTGAAATAACTTATACATATTACTTACCTATACGAGAGCGTACTCTTTCCTCTGAGGCCGGCAACACGCTTGTGAGTTGAGTACGCAGTAGACAGTGCCCAGTAGTCGCCTTCTATCAGGTGACCCGTTTGCTCCTTTTCCCAATCTTCCATAAAAAAATATTCCTCATGACTTGTATGTAATGATTTCCGGTATGATTCTATTAACAATAAACAGTGGCACTCCGGGAGTGCTGACAGAAGCGAAAACTTGAAAATTTAATCATTTTTGATTATAACAGAATAACGAAAAAAAAAAAACAAATTTTAATTATCTATGTTGTACGTAACACAATATTTGTTTATATTATACATAGTTTATATTATCAATGTATTTTAACTCAAACTCAACTCGTGTAAAACGGGGCCAATATATGTAGATACTTTATTTATTTTATTTTTTGTTGTTTATAAATGCCCACAACGAGCCTAAAAAAGTTTTCTCTTCAAAATAAATTTACACATACTATTATTACATATATATATTTATACTTATTATTTCACAGTTGCAATTTAATAGATTCGTAGAATAACAACTAAAATGTTTAGTCCAACTATATCATGCCTTGACTGAAAACAGAATAATTCCAACGAAGAAATAGGCTATTTTAAAAGGAGGTACTTGACTAGAAAAATTAGTAATATACATATAATATTAATCTGATGTGTAAGTGTGATTATAATCTACATTATTTTTTCCAAGAGTATTCAATGGGTTAAGTAATAGAAATCCTATATCAATACGACATGTAATTTTGGACTAGAAGGATAGAGTGCCTAGTATGTCTTGACGCGTATGAACTCAGAAATCGTAGTACAAGTACATCACCATCGGAGATGTCAGAGTAGCTATTAACTGTGTTTATCGTTCTTGGGATTAATTTGTTATTGAATAGGAAATAAATAAGAAATTCCATATACACAGCCTTAGACATGCTCCCTTACTCTACACTCGTATCCACACTTAACAGTGACTACTTTCTGAGAGTAAATCTTTCAAACACTTTTACAAATCGGACTATACAGCTATATGGAGCCGGCATAATCTAAGACTATGGGAAGAAACGCTGAAACAACAACAGAGGTGTCTTCTTTTTCTTTTACAGAGTACAGTGTAGGGTATATACAATACTAGCCACCCACCCCGGCTTTGCACGGCTGCAAAAAAAAGTCGTCTGTAGCACTCAGAGATAATACAACTTTCTAACAGTAAAAGAATTTTCAGAATCGGATTAGTAGTACCGGAGATCACCCTGAACATACAAACTCACAAACTTTACCTCTTTAAAATATTAGTATAGATTATTAATACGGACAGGATAGAGAAGTGAATCTGAAATTATCTAAATAATCGTGAGGGTAGATAAGAGAAGACAAATCACTTGTAAATTAACAACTATTTACTATCCATTTTTTTTTAAATCCTTTTTAGTGCAGGGTACGAGGTATGTAGGTACCTACAAAAATTGTAGGTATATAACATTTCATGGAGTTTTAACTTTACTAAAAATAAATCTCAATTAACGAATAACAGGAATTTTATATTTTATAATTTAATATTTTATTTTAACTCCCGATGCATTCAATGTGGTGTTAATGTGGTGTTTCCTTAGCATGTTAGTTAGCTTTTTTGCTAATCTTATAAAAACAGAACCCATATGTGTGCAAATAAAAGCATAAACCCGGTAAGCGGTCAAACAGCGATTAAATGTTAAAACATAAGTACTTCCACCACTTCCACAGGAAAAGCTATTGTTATCTTGCGAATTTCACATATTTAACGGTAGCAGTCTAGGAGTCGGACTGTCGACCAACTTGTTGCAGATTCGAACCCTACGCTTGTAGACTACCTAAGTGTGCCCTTTCCTAACACAGTATTTTATTCTCTCTAGAGGCTAAGCTATGTAGTAATAGCTAGAATTATGAAAAGTAAAATAGAGGAAGAAAAAGAAGGTCCGTAAAATAATTGCAGATTAATCTTAATTGTAATTATACGCGGTATACCGTTACTAAAATCTACTCAAAAACATGAACAGACATGTGTTATATTTTATCTCAAATTCAAATGTATTACAAAACCAGTAAAAGTTTCGAAGTGATAATAATAGGTATTCTTTATGGGCGAATGAACTATTTCGAGGGCCGATTCTGACAGTAACTACCGACATCTAAAGCTTTTTAGCATTTAATTTACGTTTTTTCAAAGACCTTGTCACAGTTTAAAACTTTCGGTAAACACATGATATTTTGTACCTAACCGTTTAAATATATGGCGAACAAGAAATTAATCGCCATTTTATTACCTTTATATTCCATAACTTTTTGGAGGTGACGTTTGGACAAAATCCAACGACATTTTGATGCTACAGCGCCATAAAAATAATATTAAATGCCCTTAGCTCTCTTAAAGAAATAGCTACGGTCCACAATACACAACAGTGTCAAGGTTATGGATATTTTATCGTATATTCAGTCATTCAGTATTAGTCCACAATACTATCTACTGATTTTCAAAAGCCTCTAGTAACGAAATCACCTAATATTTATTTCGGCCAAGAAGCTCACGGCTGCGTTTATTTAAAGTTCAACAGCATCTAAAATTTTACAAGTCTAAGTCTAACTTTCCTTCATTATGCGCAGTGCGATGAGCAAGTTAATGGCTAAACTTCACTAATTTTTTAATGCTTTCCTTGTTCACGGGTTATAATTCATAAACATGAAACAAACCAAAAGTTGAACATCTATCTGTGAATAATAATGTGATCAAGTTAGAGACGCATATAAAATTTTAGTTAATCACAATAGTGACTTCAGTACTGTTTATAAACTCAGAAGGCATATTCGTTGTGACAGCCAAGACTGACCATAACGAAATGCTCCCGAAAGAAAAAACATTTAATGGTTTAGTTGTAGTCCACCCGTACCGTCTTCTCTTAGTTAATCATACTAATCAGTTCAATGCTGTTATGAACTCAGAAGGCATATTCGTGTGGACAGCTAAGACTCTTAACGAAATGCTAACGAAACAAAAACATTGTTTGTACGAAAAGAGTGGAAATTCTATAAGAGAAAACGTGATGATCGTTATTGTTTCACAGTGTGAAATCTCGAGTTTTTGCAGTGGCTTAATTAAATACCTACTTAATTATTTAAAAAAACGTTTTTTTAAGTGGTTCTTTCTTTTCACACATATATTTAAAGACAGTTGGGTAGGTACCTACCTAAAAATTAGGGTTATTTTTAAATTGTGTTTCGGTCACACTACAACTAAAATATTGGCACCTCGATATTTACGGCTGATAAACACACCAACACAATCTAACCGGTTGTATTTATCTAAAGGTTTGTAGGTATTGAAAATGACTATTAAGGAAAAAACAATACTATGCATTCGAGATTGTGTGTTTAAGTACAATGTAGATACATACATTAACTGCTCGTAATTATAATTGTCAAAAGTATACCATGATTTACTATCAACAAGACTTCTAATTACAGGGCACGTGTACTTATTTCTGTGGTAATTAAAAAATACTCATTAGTGATATCCAGATAAAGCATTGTTCTTAATCTCAATCTTAAGGAGTATTCAAGCGTTGCTTTACGGCAGATACGTTAGTAGCAACCTCTATAATTAATCTACACGTCATCGAAGAACTCGAGCATCGAATGATTGAACTTGTCTAAATAACTCTTAACATCTCCATTCTTTATCACTACCACCTGTCAGGTCCCGTTCATTTATTATTTAAAACTTGTTCAATGAAATGGAAACGATGCCAGACGTGATCAGCGATTATATTTGACACCGCGTTTTATTTTTCATTCTTGTCTTACTTCGTAGCACTTGGTTACTACTGATTTTATATAATATATAATGAAGCTTTTAAGCTTTAATCGCTTTAGAACTTAGTTGTGCTATTAGTTGTCATATAATGGAGCTTAATGGAGATCACACTTTTGTTATTGCTTAGTACTCATGCAGGTAATAAAACATTTATAAGGAACAGGTAAAATATAAAAATTAATCTAACCGTCCTTCCAAGCCCGGATCAATAAAACTATTTTTTATCTTATATCACATGTATCATTCTTAGTCCGCAACTAGTTTTTGAACAACGATCAAGTTCTTTTAACAACAACCAGTTGTGGATGAAAAACAGCAATTTTTCCTGCAATGCACGTTGCGAAAATTACTACGGCCGGAGACGCTGATTTAAATATTAATATTTAAATAGTGAGTTGTTTTTGGACTTTGTAATTTCCATCGAAATAATTGTGTTTTGAATTTTAGTGTCTTGCGTAGGTTTTTATGATCAAAAGCCTGCATAAATACTTTACACACACTAATGAAATCAATCGCTCGTCCGTGTGGTGACGGATTAAGAATACAGAGTGTCACCACCCCTATTCATCTCATGGGTGTCGTAAGAGGCGACTAAGGAAGCAAACTGCGCAGGACAGCAGCACTGCAGAGAGAAGGAAAACTTGAAACAAACTCTATACCAAACCCGTCTGGCCAGCGTGGTACAGTAGGCCAAAACCTCCTTTCTAAGGATAGGCCTATGTACAGCAGTGGACTATTAAAGGCTGTTGATGTGATGTGATGTGAATGAAATCAATTTCACAGTTCATGCAATCTATTATTGTGGTTAATAATTGCAATATGGAACATCAAACAGTTATTGATTTTGAAATATATATGTAGGTATGTACATATATTTCTGTTTTTATTATCATTTTCAATTTCATATTAATTCGTCAATTATATTTGATATATTAATTAATTGCTTTGTTATGTTCTATTGTAAGTTTGTAAGTCTCGAACCAGAAGGGAGTGAGGAACATACTTACAGGAGTTTTATGCTCTTTTTTTTCAATCCCATTGTCCATTTTATTACACTTCATTGTCTTTAGGATGTGGGTCACCTAGCAATGGCTAGTAGTCAGTGAGCTCACCCAGTTAGTAATTTTCGTGAGTACCAATGCTATATTAATGCCTACTTGACTTCTAACCTTTAACTGCCATTAAACTGAATATCACAACTAAAAGAGTAGTTAATTTTATCAACATCATTTGGATAACTTACCTAGCAAACTTTCTATATTCAGCCAAGGATGTCTGACGTTTTGAATTTTATAATAAGATTAATAGCTTTAAAATAGCTAATAATTCCTTCTTTACACTGATGTAAATTTAGCATAAACATAGGTAAGCTTAATTATACGTAAACTACACAATAATATAGACAGATCTACAAGTCTGATTTTTATGAAATGTGTCTACATAGCTTTTCCTGATACTTTGGTGACGATTGACAATACTTAGATATACGTTTAAACCATTATCATGAATATATAACATCAATCTATTCACTTAAACAACAGACTTTCAAGTTACAGAATAAGCCTATACAACATTCTACAGCAATAATTAGTACAACGACTATTAATTACAAGAGTAATTAATACGGCTGATGTTCCTGGTTAATTGATTTAAACATAAGCTTTACTGCAAAATGGCAAATGCTATAGAATGTAGTTATACATTGAATAGCATTAATCGATGTTTCAATATATAGGTAAAAGTAGCAACTGGTGTTGGTATTTGCTCAATCTTATTAGAATCGTGACTGCTGTTGTTATCCAAACTCATAATGTATCTGCAATAAGAGCTGCAAAGGCTTTTGAAAACAAATGTTAATAAAAAATACTGAAATTCACGGAAGCACAAGACAAGTAAGAAGAAAATGGCCCACAAATCTATAAAATCATTGTTAGTATCCATCAAAATCAACAATACACTGCCACAGCAATGCATCGTTCTAATGGTGTTTGGAGACATAGAAAAATCTCAAAATAAGGAAAACCGACCAAGTACGTGTTGGACTTCACATATTTAGAGCCCCGTACCAAATGTAGAGTATAATATAAACGGACGGAGGGATAATAAACGGACGGACAGTACTGACACGGGACCCCTCGGGTACTGCACCCTTAAAAGTTAAAAAAAAATGCATTGATGAGAATCAATTTAATATAAAGTTATAGCACCACACATATAAAAAATTACAATAACGGGGAGTTTCTAAAAAAGTACTAAAAATGTAAGTAAAAACTATCTATAATAATTGTTTATAGAGTAAGTATCGTAGATACTTTCTTTATCATCCATATTTATTTTGTATCTGCATAAATATGTAACAGCGTCTTGAATAACATGTTAAGTTAGCTGAATGTCATAAAATGCTATCTGTTCAAATCGTTTTTACGTACATACGTTTTTTAAAGAGTTCTGTTAAAAAACCCCACATTATCACAAGAAAGCAATCAAGTAGAGATCCCCCGCAAGTTCTTTTTCGTTTTAACACCAAGGAAATTACGGTTACACGAAAATTGGGTTACCAAAAACAATTGAAAATTTGGAGGCAATTTTCTCCCTCAAAGAACAACCACTCTCATTTTCAACATAGCTTTTTAATTTAAATATAACATGTTTCAGTTATTTAAATTTTCATTAGACAGCAACAATACGAGTATGTTTTTGAAAACTACAATTTTTTGGAAAAAATGTTTAAATTACCCAGTTGTCTTTTTTTACATTTTTTTTACATTTTAAATTAAAAATTTGTTTTTGAAAAAAAATACCCAAATTTCAAAAATAAAGAAGTCCCTATGGGTATTGTATAATGAAAAATGTTGCTGAAAACAATGGGAATATTAACAACCCCAAATTGAAAATCAGGGAGGGGGAAAACACACCCAAAAAAAAAACCCAAAAATAGTAAATTATCCAAATTTCATTATTAAAATCGTAGGGAAAGGGCTAAAAAAAAAGTAATATATTATTTAAAACCCACAAAAACCCTTTGAAATTTTCTAAATTCCCTAAATAGTTTTCCAATTATAATGGGGGACGTTTGGGAAGTTGGGAAAATGAATTGAATAGGTTTGGAGAAATTTCATCATATTTCTTTTTTCAGCTCAGACTTTGTTTGGGGTTTAAAATAAAATTATTTGTTGTTAGTTTTGGTGATTTCAAAAAATTCTGAATGTATTGGGCGATTAATAAAAGGGGAAAAACCCGTTTTTTGGGTTTAAATGGGTTTTCCCAAAAATGTTTTGAACGACCCTAAACGTACACATATTAATATTTAGAGGTTCAGTTATATTAACATTACCATAATCAAATTTTTTGCCCTTTTTTCAAATTTAAATTTTGGGGGCGGGGCAATTTACTTTTCTTCTTCCATTTTTCTTTTTTCACTCGTTTGTGCTTACTCCTTTATAGGGCCCATTAGAATTGGGCCCCAAAACCCCTGATTCACTTTTTAAAACAAACTTATAATATAGCTGAATGAAAAGGATGGGGGTTTTGTAAAAGAAATTTCTTCTTTTTCAACCCCATCTTTTTATTTAGCTATATTATACATTCTTTCAATCAACGGAAACGTAGACTTCCACGAACAAAATGCACAAAAAAACCTTTTTCCGTCGAGACCCTCAAACAGTGGATTCGGGCCATTTCAATTTAGTTTTCCTTTTTAAAAATCATTTTTTGGGATTTTTTTGAAAAATGGAGCAAAACATTTTAAATTTAAGGGGATTACCCAACAATATTTGAACAGGCCCATAAAAAAACGGAAAGGGCAGTCTAGTTACAAAAATCACCAAAAGAAAAAAAAAACTCTTTAAACTCCTTTAATTTTTATTTTTTACTTTTTTGCTTTCCCTTCCCATATAAAAGTCATAATTGCTAAATAATTGGGGAAGGGGTATTTGAAATAGCAAAGATTGGGATTTTAAACAGAAAAAAAAATTTAAACCCGGAAAAATATTTAAAAAAAAAAATCCCCCCGCATTTTTTTACACATTTTTACAAACTTTTAAAATAGATGTAAAAAGTTAGATTTTAAATAAATAGGTAAATCCTTTAAAAAAAAAATTTTAAACCCAAATTTAAACAATACGACAAAGAGCATTAAAAAAAGTAAAAATAATTACAAATTTTAAGGGAAAAAAAAATTTAATATTTCCCTCAACATACCTAACCCGGCCTCAATTTTTGTATTTTTTTGTTCTCGGGGCCCAAACCACGGGCATACCACAGACACGCTATTGAATGCCATCGAGGGCCCGGGAAACGGTTTTAAATTTCGGGAAATCGACACTAAATTTAGGGGTCCCTTTTAAATGGCGAGGGCACACATCAACAGGTTTGGGGATATCAAAAAGTTTATTTTGGAAAAATAAATAAAAACATTCGTTAAAATCTACAAAAAGGGCCCCGTGGGCCTGGTATTTTTTTTTGACTGGGTTTAAAATTTTTAAAGGCCATCGTTTCCCTTTGGGGGCTGCGGACCAAAATGGGGGGGAAAGGTTTATGCTAAACCGTTTGGGGGTGGCCGTGTTGCTGGTCATCGCCTTCCCAGCCCTTTTGTGGGCCCCGTTTTGTTTTATGCAAACCCAAAAAATTTTGATGACAGCCACGGTAAGTCATCATAAGTATGACTACAGTTCGCACCCACGTTCCACCTCAACCACTTTTCATATGTACCATCAAACCTTTATCCGTATTTATGTTTGCCTGTATGCCTGTGATCAGAAAAGTGCATTATGCTTAAAAATGTATAGTGTTTCAAGTCGTCTTAAATTTGAAGTCAAAGAAATTGGTCAAACTATTTCCTAGTAGCTTTCTTCATGGATGTGTTTGCTTAGAATTGTTGTTGTGGCATCAAAACGCATGAAATTTAGGATATGCAAAAAAAAAAAACAATTCACAGAAAATAGTTAAAAGGCATCTTCGCAGTTTTATTCGAGCCCATCACAGCGCAAAGGTCATTCAGCACAATGACGAGCTTATTCACTGCAACGATTCGTAATAAGTATAACAGGAAATTGATATCACGTTTTATATTTACTTTTGATATTGGTTCTTTCAATGACGTTTTTATGTATTCTTTTAGTCGTATGCAAAGCAACAATAAATATATTCATTCAGTTTAATTAGATATGCATGTATTTATGACTCTCTTTTACTATTACGTCAACTGTTTCATTTTGATGGTTTAAGGAGGTCACGTAGCTGCAACTTAGAGCTAGCTGTAGTCAGGACACGTAGTACAATTTAGACCAAGCGACCTTATAACCTAATTGGGGAGTTCCTTCGGAGAAATAGTTTTTGTATGGAACTGTGATAAAATAAACGAATAATTCCGAGAAAATAATTCACTTCCGCAAATTATATAGAATTGAATTTTCATTGAAAGCCGACTAGATCTGAAAGGCCGCGTTTACACTTCGTACCAGTGATAAGTAGAAGAACATTCTTAATATTTTTACCAAAGATACCACACAAATCATCAAGGCACTTCTCTTTATCGAATTATGATTGACAAAACGGAGCATTAAACAAATAATTTCCTTTAAAAAAACAAACGACTTCGATACGCCTTCATCGTGATCAATTGTTAGTAACAAAGTATACAAATACAATTAAGTGTTTACAGAAGAAAATTAAGTAATTAAGAATACCTTTTTTTTTAAATTAAAAGATAATGAGTAGTAACTATACCCGTTTACACAAAAAATAAACTCGAACGTTAATAAAATCATACAGCCGAATTATAAACCTTTTCCTTTTTTTTAAGTCGGCTAAAACATGTTCATATTACGAAGCAATGATTGGTGGGCCAACATAAATGAAATAAATGTTTTCATTTGTAATTCACCGACGAGGCGATGTCGGTGGAATATGTAATTAGAGAAAATTTTTGCAAGTGATTCAGAGCCTTTGTTCTTTATAAAAGTAGGAGCAAGTAGTAGGTACAATACGCGTGATGTAAGAACGCGTCAGGACATATTGTTGGCCTGATGCCGATGAATATTTTACACACAATCTTTATATTACATAGTCTAAAGGGTTTCTTTGTTAAGTTTACTTAATTAATTTAAGAGGACCCACTTTTTTAACTAAATTAGAAATTTTCTTGAGGAATCCAGTTTTTAATCCCTCAAATATCACTGGGTATACAAGTCTTCTTGTGTGCCTTACACCTTACAGGAAAAAGTTAAGAACGCCCGTAAAACCCAAAATTTAAATTTTGGACACTTTTTAGCATTTACAATTGTTTTTCATACTTGTTTTAATAAAAGTGTGACTTTTATTAAAACAACACTATTTAAAAACAAAAGTCTATTTAAAAAACAGATTTATGGATTGTCATCAATTTCTATTTTTGAAGTAACATTAGCTGCTTTTCTTCATTAGATCTCGGTCGTTAGTCTCTAATTTTAAACGGAATCTACGTTCCTGTCTAGTTCCGTCTTGTTCATTGTTTAAGCGCAAAGTGCGCTAAATGTCAATAACGCTTTTATTAACTGACTTACAATAAATTGTCTTTGACGAAAAGTATTGCACTCGATAAAAGTTTTTAACATATTTATATGTTTATGAGATATGTCCTTAATTTACTATTGTTGATCTTGAAAATGCACGTCTTCCTTTATAAGATAACCTTGGGATTAGATCTTTAAAGATTATCCTTCGAGAATCTGTACTCTCCGAGGAGCCGGTGTCGTCACATCTACGCAAAAATATAAGCCCAAATCGCGAATTTTAAAGTCACCGTTATCAACTTGTTTCATAAGTTAATATAGTTAGTAGTAACTTAACTAGATAAGTTATATCGCAGCGTAAAATGCAGCGGTATCGTAATAGAACGTTAAAAAATGCACAAAAAACTATCTTACAGCTCTCGGATGTTGGTTACAAAACAAGAGATCACGTCGTATGTCGTAACTGGTGCCGTGCGCTAGGCCCTCGCACGCACGCATTACCTCGATGTTAAACTAAATTGTAATAATAACGACTATTGTATCACTACACAAAATTGATCAAGTCTAAGTAGTTGTTGAGAAAGGACAACAACAGACAAAAATAAGAAATAAAGATCTGCGCTTTTTTATTTACAGTTTATTGTAACCGTGAACGATGCACTGAACTGTGTCCTTTATCTGCCTCGGAGTAGCGATAAACTTAAATATGAAGCGTTTTGCGTTTAGTATTAAACATAATAAAAAAAAATAAGTAAGTAAATCTATGTTTTTAACACCTGTGGTACTAAACCATAATTATCTACACAGTATTCTAAGACAATTTTGACAATTTTGAAGTGCATTCTGGGCTTCTACAAATGTGGGTAGTTAAAATTAAAAACAAAACAATTCTAATTGTATCTACATAAAAGCATACAAGCATAAGCATAAGCATATAAGCCTGTCAAGTCTCTTTCTAACGACGTTCATGATGAAAATTAAGAACGTGCCAATATAATATATAATTTAATGAGTTATATTTAGAAACATATGAGTATATTTATGGTTACCGTACTACATTTGCCCATACTGCCCAGTTTGGGATCAGTCGGGTCGTAAAATTATTGCAGTTCATATTTCAAGGTTTAGGGTATATGTTCACATAGATGTGATGACTATACAATAAGACAACGAAAAACAATTCTGTCCGTTGTTTAGGTAACAATTTCTGGATGTTTTCACAACATCATTGTGTTATTCCTCCATCTGTGAACCAACGTGATTACACACAGATATATAAATTTTATACATTCTTACCAATATATTAAATGTTTTTAATATAGTATGGCCACTACCTAATAGCACTCCCCTTAACACGTGTCTCATTTCTGACTGCGTACTAAATCAATCTCCCCACAGTAATTCCATTCCAGCGGCTTTACAAAATGTTTGTTACATAAAGTAATACTTTCATTGATGGTGTAAGTAGGTATTGTTTTGTTTTATTCCTCTTCGTCTCTAACGAAGTTTCGATACTTATCACTGACATCGTCAAATAGACATCTAGGTAGATAAAATGAATAATAAAGTCTAAAATCTAAAAAACTAATGAATCACATTCAGATGTTTATAAAATTACATCTAACATTTACATGTGTGTAATATTTCAAATTATACAAAGGTAACCTGCACACATGGTCAAGGATTTCGTTGCGGATGTCTTAAAAAACAGTTGTTTCCCGATGCCGTCTATTTCAGACGCAAAGTGACACACCGTGGGGTTTTAGTTGGTTCGATTCCGACACACCGCCCTGCCGCAAACCTTGGTGGGGTGACGGCACGAGGGGGTATCCACACGTAAAAATAAAGATATGACGATATGATAAAGGCTTTATCCTTCAAATAATTCTATCATTTGAATACACACCGTTCTCTAATAATTCCGGTGTGACAAAAATAATGATCAATAATTCTATACATGACGTATTTCAATTATTAATTGAAAAAGAAAATTACTGCAAATATTAAACGTAGATATATGTAGGTATTTACTAAATAATCCTCAGAGGCACTGATGTGACTGACTATCGTTAATGATAACATAAATGTACATGTTATACATATGTTGTATTGAATACCGAAATTCTGTCAACTATACTTCGGTCCCACTTACGAATGGGGCATGTCTATTGAGAAATGGTGAAATCTAAAGTCAACTAACCTTTCCTTTCTGGAAATGTAAGGTACAGATTAAGATTATTCTTTAAACTGATGTATTGGGCCTTTGAATTTTGATTACATATTCCATAGATGGTTGGTAGTGTAAATTAACATCATCATGAACCGCCTTTAGTAGTCCAAAGGCATACTATACCACGCTGGCCAAACGGGTTGGTATAGCTGTATAGGGTTTGTTTCAAATTTTCGTTCTCTTTGCAGTGCCATTGTCGTATACATACATTTTTATACGTGTAATAATGATACTGGAATAAATGGTAATTTAAAAAGTTAGTTACACAAAAACTAAACAACGTTTCGGAATGCTGAGTTAAATTTTGTGACGAAATATTATTTGACTGTACGGGTGGCGTCGTGGTGTATGCGGTCATCTCCTGCACTGAGTGTTGCGGGTTCGATCCCCACATTTGACAACACTTTGTGTGATCTATAAATTGTCAGAGTCTACATAGTCTGGGTGTTTTTTGTGTCCGTTCCACGCATGTTTGTAAAGTCCCACGCAACACGATATATTCCGGGTGCGAGAGTTTTCTTTTATAAATAAGAAAAAGAAAAGAATGTAAAGTTTAGATAGATCATATTTATATTTTAGTTTTATTAGCATACTCGTAATTTTAGGTTGATAGTTTCATTGTCATTTAGCTTCGTACTTCGTTAACTACACAACTAAGTAATTAATTTTAATACTTACGTAGATTGTTTTAAATTAAATGTATGTGAACATGTAACATAGACACGATGGAGAGGTAAACATTGTTTTAATAATCAATTTACTTAACAAACACCTATCCATTAAATATCTATTATAAAATATTATGCATTACACCGCTAGATGTGAATACGAGTCAGTACCTACACAACACTTAAGTTGATTACAGTTTAATATACTTAAACTTAATATACTTACTAAAACTTAATATACTATAACTTGTTAATAAAATAGAAACTAAACATAATATTTACATTACATATTACATCCACTCATGTCTATATCTACGAACACGACGTTGTCACAAAGTCAAGTCCTTTTTCTAAACCTATTTGTTAAACTGAAGTCAAGTATAGTCATACTATACTTGACTTCAGTTTAACAAATAGGTTTATAAAAAGGACTTGACTTTACGACAATAATGAAAAAGTCTTTATGGCGCAGCTGTTTATTTGTAACTAGACTCTGTAATAAGTTTTAGTATGTTTCAATGGCCAGTTGATGTCTCTGCAGTAGCTCCGTAGCTACTGTAGTCTCAATTCGGTTGTTTCATCCGAGATTTACATTTTACTTTACCTAATTAGTCATTTCTGTAAGGATTCGCGTCAGGCAGGAATTAAAAAATTGATGAGTAGGTACTTTCCATTAGGTAGGTACTTTCCATTTACCTATAGAACAGTATGTAGTGTTTTTATATTCTCATATATTCTTATAGTATTTTGCAATAATTAAGTGTTTTTATGTAATAGCCAAAGAATTTTACGTTTTTTACAGCTGTAATTAACTTTTTTTAGCAGTTATTTTTGTGTACTGTTTAATGAATCAAATATAATCGCTACTTTGTTAATATATACAAACACATTAGTAGCCATATACGAAGGCTAACTTTTTTAGGTTATCGTAGAGGTAACGCTTTTCGTCGTAGCTAACATCATGTCATAACTTACCACATACCTATATTAATTTAAGATCTATAAACAGAGAGAAAAAAATACTGTGTTTAAAAATCGAAGGTTTACTTACTAGAACCACTATTAATTTTGAGCGGCTTTTTATTAAAAATGTATTTAAACAAAGTATAAAGAGTGGTTTTCCTTTTGTAAGTATAGGCAGTACGCATGTATGTAAGTAAGCAGGACAAGATCTACTCGTAATAGTTTTTCGATGCGAACAGACTTTTTTTAGAAAAATACAACAACTAAGAGCCAATCAAAGAATCTCCTAATTTCACCTAATTAGAAACTGGAACTTTAATACTACCTTTAGTTAATAATTGTGAACAAAGTTCTGTAATAAAATGACCACAAGCATTTTCGAGGGGGACAATTTGCGAGGGTAACTATCGGGACATATAAATTGATTAGCAACTAGCTAACTCGATGTATAATAATTCCGCAGTTCCCACACAGTAACAAAATTACTATACAGAAGTTTAGTAATAAGTATCTACTGGCAACGCTTTTACAACATTCAGATGGTAATTTGAAAATTGTATATTAATGGTAGTAGACAAATATCATATTTATTGTTATTGAATAATTTACTAACTGTTACCCGTGACTTCGTACTTTTGTAATTTAATTTAGGAATTTGATTTATAATGTAATATTAAACACGTAGACATTTATTGTTCCTTTGCATTACGCAATAATTTCATAAAAGAAAATTAAGCTCATTCGTTATGAATATAAAATATATGAGGATATAGTTAGTTATTATATATTATAAAACCTTGTCAACGTTTACTACCCCTACACAATTCTAAGGTTTGGACCAGTATCGATGCAATTATCTAGCCACTCAGAAAGTTGTGCGAAAAATAGTCTGTCAGCTCATACTTAATAAGAACTACTATACTATATACTTAATAAGGCTGGCAGATCACACTTAATAAAAAATGATAATTTACAAAAAAATATTCAAAAGTTGAATCTTTACATTCTCCGCGGCAACAAATATGAACAAACGTGTAAAACAAATATTTACAATCAAATTTTCATTACTTTGTAGATTGGACCTTTTTGTAATGCTTTTTACTCATACTGTTGCATTTATTACTTGCACGATTTTTGTCATTATCATCAATTCATGCAGCATGTGTTTGTGCCTGCTTTTTAGACAAGCCACAGACTAGTGAACTGAAACTTTCTTCATCCATGCCGCCGGCAGTTGTCATCAGAGGAGGAACCGGCGATATGGAAGTGGACTTATGCAACTCTCCTGGATGTATCCACACAGGTAAAACTGTCTTGTATGTATATTAATTCGTCAGGATATGTGGTAAGTACCTACTGCAGAGTTAGTTTGCGTTTCATGAACGTGAAATACTCACTAACAGATGTTATAAACAGGACTTTATTTTTTTATAAACTGATAATAAAATATCAATAATCCTCTAGACACCCTGGGCAGATCAATCTTTTGGCGTCCTTTATACAGTGTGTTCCAGAAAGGTGTAGTCAAATTGTAGTGAGCGTTAAGCGTCGTCCACAAACATTTTAGTTTAAAAAAGACTGTGTAATTGTTTAAATTTTAAACACGCTTTTGCTAATGTAATTGAATAATATTATGTTTATGTAAAGTATTTTCAAAGTAATTTACTTTTTTGTACGCAGACATTTTCAGAAAAATAATAAACTTTCCATCAACAGACTTAGTGTTAAACTCTAGTTATAGTTTAGTTTAGAGTACAAGCATTCAACTTAAACCTATACGAGTATACTGGACAAAATATTTTCTTTGTCCTACAAATTAACTTTGATATGCTTTACCACAAGACGCATGTTTTATTCGACGGGCCGAGTCAGGTACAAGCAAGGGTCTTGTAAACGGGACAACTTACTTTCGAGAAGGAACCCCACAAAAATGTGCACTCCCATAAATGATACCACTTTCTATTAGTAGTTGGTACAAAATAACAACTTTCTTGATTTATCAAATCTTTTTTAAGTGATACTGACCACTACAAGTATGAAGAAAATATATATGAAAATGGTACATGAAGACATTATTATTATAGAGAAATAAATAAGTACCGTGGTCAAGTTTAGACAATTTCTAGAACATCGGTTTTCTCAGAAATGGCGCATCGCCCTTGAGACCCGGCGATCCTGGCGATCGGCCGCGTCATAAAATATTCAATGAATAAGTAAATGTTCGAGTAAACACAGGTACTTATTTTTTCCGTCTAATTTCGAAACGTATGCCATAAAAGAACTAGACGCCCATATAATAGTTTTCATGGTTTGAAAACGTGTTAAATTTTAACCTTCACTTTCGTAGTCCGTCCTAGTCTACGTTTTGTAACATGGTGGTTATGTATACCTCTTTGATTTAATTTATAATACGTATTTGGTGTTGTTAATGTGTGTTGCTTGTCTTGTGCTTTACACCAACATAAAATCGATGAAATAGTTTATTAATTCAATCAATTAAAAACTGCAAAGTTGTACTGAATTCATATTTGAAAAGCTTTTGAGGTTACTAATTGGGTGTGTTTAAACACAATTTCGGCACGATTTGGTTTTGAAAAGAAACTTCATTTAATAGCAAGTTGTGTATTTAACTTAAAAAAAAACGTGAATACAAAATGACCTAATTTAATAGAAAATTTTATGTGTTCACGAAATCGAGGTCAGTTTTTAATTCAATAAATACTATCACGATCGTTACAAAACCTCAATCAATATATTGGGCGACGAAGGCCTTGTTTCTTTAACCGTGCTACGAACGTGCTCAACTGTTCCCATTTAGGGGGTTTAAATGATCGTTGTATACCTAACATTTAAATAAACAAAGTTTACCGCGGGAATAAGGTCCATGAAAAATATTCCCGCACATCTCTTCCCCGCATATCTCATATCAATGTCTGACTTTTAATGTTTTAGCAAAATCTTTGTTATTTCTAGAAACATAGTTGACACAAGATTCGTATTCGTATTAAATATATAATACAAAATATCAAGCGGGGACAACAATTTCTAAAGGCGGCGCTAAACATGTTAACTGTTTCTTCCTGTCCAGTCCTTTCACAGAATCTGAGGATAAATTATTTAAAAGCTAAGAAAGCTAGGAATTGCATGTTTACTGCCGTAGTTTTGACAATAATATTACGTTATGTTTGTTGTGTGTTGTGCTTTTTCCCAGATAATCAGCAGTAGATAATTAATCAGTTCTTTTTAATTTTGTAGCCTCAAAACTACTAATGAATATGGATGAAAAAGTGGACCCATGCGACGATTTCTACGATTTCGCATGCGGTTCCTTTGTAAAGAACACCCGCATACCCGATGATAAAACTTCCGTGAACACCTTTTCCATCATCACCGACCAGCTTCAAGAACAGATAAGAGCTTTACTAGACGAACCCATAGCAAAGAATGAGCCAAAACCGTTTGTTCTCGCAAAAACTTTGTTCCAAGCCTGCATGAACCGAAGTAAGTATGAGCGGTTTTTTTTTTCGTAAGTATGTTTAGTTCACACACCCTGGGGGATACCCCCTATAAATAAATAACTTCAAAAATAACATAGATCTCATAGTCTCAATAAAGTTGCGTTCTATTTATTGTCATTATTTCTCAGATAACTATCGTACACTTCACATCACTATATTTCTTTTACTAATTGAAAAAAAAATAGAAGCGTACAGTAAAACAATGGCTTTGAATAGTAATAAATAACAATAATCAAACGAAAATAGATAGGCAGCACCATGCCTTTCTAACTGTTATTTTATAAACTCTGACTCAGCTATATTATGTCTATTAGACAGAAGCAGCTATATTATAAAATAATTTAAATCAGGAATTCAGGAAAGAGTGAATAATATCGGTTTTCACACCGGCCAGTTGCTAAGAGTTTCATACGTTACCATAGATGCCATAAAATATCAATTAACAGTCGTGTAGTTATTTATCAGATGACGTATGTAGATATATTTACTGGTATATATAGAATATGAACACAAGCCCAGAATAATACCTCAATAACACTAACAAACTGAATATCAGACAATGCTGCTGGTTGCAGTAAACTTTTAATTACGTTTTGCCGCGTTGAATGTATCGTGCCATATAAGTTTTAATACCCCCTCGCGAACTCTCTAACAGGGGTGGTTGGCTATTCAAAGAACCGGGCCCGTGACTACTCTGTTGCATAATTTAATTGCACCCAGGTTTTATAGTTTGTGGCCAAAACTGAATTTTATTACCTAACTATAAGTAACTAAGTTTATTATTTTAACAAGCACAACATAAAGTTCGGCTGATGATCAGAATCAGAATTCATTATGTTTATTCAACCTTCAATGTTTAGCTATATTTCATGCTGGGGTTTTGAATTACTGACGACCGAATGGCGTAGTGGTTTGTGTGACGGACTGCAATTCCAAAGGTCGCGTATTCGATTCCCGCTCAAGTCAAACATTTGTGTGCATGAACATTTAATGTTTTATTTGGTCTGAGTGTTTCTATGTATAATAAGTAAGTATTTACAAAAAAAAAAAGTATATATGTAATTATATCAGTTGTCTAGTAGCCATGGTACAAGCTCTGCTTAGTTTAGGACTAGATGGCGTTGTGTGAATGTGGTAGTATATTATATGTATATATCCATAACGCGACAGGTGATCAGATACCCTGTAACTTTTGTGTATATCTATTCAAATGTAAAATAAGTTAATTGTTTTCTCTTATACTAAAATTAACAAAAAAAGGGAGATAACGCTTTAGTACTATAATAAATTTATAATATACAAACAATTCCACTTATCATATTGTTTGTCAAAGTAAAAATAAATTGTTTACATTAAATTGATAAAACACAGGGTCGTTCTTCACTTGATACATTAATTCCGGGTATCGTGCTTATTACGAGACGAGACGAGAGTTCGTAAATTAAATTTATTATTTAAGCGATGGGGTTCGCCTTCTCATTCTCAAGGGCTTCTTGCAGCCTCAATTGTTGTTAAATATCAGGAAGTACCTCGGTAGGGTTCCAATAAGTGTTTTAACCGGACTCGAATTTTGGATCTAATTCCTAGACTAATTATGAAAATAAGTATAATTACTGTAATTATGATGTTATTTAACTGTTGCTGAAACATGTTCTGACACTAAATGTAAGTGAAAGCAAAGTAAAACTATTCTGTATCCGCTGTTTACACAATCTGGGTGACGTAACTGATTTAAAAACAGATTTAAACGGCAATCGCAATACGAAATACCAGATTATAAACACTTTAGACTGACACCTTCTGCCACCCTACCATTTAAATTTCGGATTGTAGAGTGAAGGTACAATAATTAATTTCTATTGATTTGCGACGAACACAAAATTAGAATCATTTAAGAATTTAATTGAGATCAATTGGTTTTATTTTCAACGACGAATTATTCGACAAGAAATAAATAGAATTGATAGCTATTATTACTTATTGACGTATGAAAAAATCAGTTTTTGTAGATTTACTAACTTAGTTTTTAACAGCAATCTTTTATACTTATAATAAAAAACATTATGCTTCTAATAAATGAGCCCATAACTGAACGGACCTGTTACTCTAGTGGTCAGCGATCCTCACTAACAAGCTAGAGGTCGTGGGTTTGATTCCTATTCTGAACAAATAATTTGATTGTAAAAAAGCATGGGGTTCTTGACATCAAATGAAACAAATTGTTCATTGATGATTATTACATTAGTAGAGTTGTTTCCTGTTGGTCTAGTGATTAGTGATATTGGCTACTAAAATAGAGGCCGTGGGTTCGATTCCCATCCAGGACAAATATTGTGTAATAGGGCACGATCATTTGTTCTATGTCTGGGTGTAATTTTTTTATAGTATGTATTGTATGTTTATATAGATATATGTGTCCGATTGACGGCAACAGGCTTGCTTCCAATTATGTGAGTGGAACTAAAATCATAATCAGCATGGGGTGGGAGTCTGGTGTGCCTTTGTCTACCCCTTTGGGGTGAGGGTAAAGACGTGAATGCGTGTATGTATGTATGAAGTAAGTTTAGTAGAATACATGTACCAATAGTGTATTTACTATAACTATACACATATACTATACGTATTGTGTGTATTTTAATGCAGGTGCTATAGAAGCTCGCGGTGTGCAGCCTCTACTGGACATGTTGCGTCGCCTGGGCGGGTGGCCCGTGCTTGACGGTGACAAGTGGGACGAGCGTTCCTTCTCCTGGGAACAGTCAGTCTATAAGTTCCGCAATGCTGGATACTCGGTCGACTACTTCCTCGATTTTCTCCATCAGTGTTGATGTGAAAAAATTCCACCAAACGAATCATTGATGTAAGAATGCAACAGCTTACCCGTCTTTCATTATTTCCTTATCTTAACTGCACGGTCGGCCGGCATTTTTGTAATTAATACGCTCTTTAATTCTCATCATCAGCATCTCTCATCCTGCAATCTTATCTCACAGAAAATATTTAAGTTTCTCAACTAATTACTGCGAAGAATATGCTTTATCTGCGAATGTTATGTAATTATGCGAATGTTCATAATTCTGGATTAAAAACATATGCGCTAAGTTAATATTTTCTAACAGCTGGACCAGGCGTCATTAGGTTTGAGCCGAGAGTACCTGAACCGTGGATTTAGCGATAAACTCGTCCAGGCCTATTACGAGTACATGGTTGATATCGCAACTCTACTGGGCGCGGACCGAGCAAGGGCCAAGGTTGACCTTAAGAACTCGCTGGAGTTCGAAATGAAACTTGCCAATGTAAGTAATCTATAATATACGTAAAATAAAAAATAAAAACTTAAAAAAACATAATTATAGATACCAGATGCACCATATAGAAATGTATGAAAGTAGCGTTTTTCTATTCAAACAAGATTAAAAATACCCAAATTGAGTGATGTCCGTACAAAATAATTTAATTCCGCCTTTTGTTTGTGCTGAAGATGTCAATCGAAAGGTATCCGATCTTAATTGGATATTAATAAACTTTTAAGTCTTTACACTAAACTCTTTGCAAACTGAATTAGTTAATTAATCACGTTACTCATTGCAAAAGATCTTAAGAGCACAAATAAAAATGTTATCTCGCCACTTATTAGTGGACGGTTGTAGCCACGTCATTGCCTGATGGGAAGGACAAATTTGCAATGGACCAGGGAATATGATCTAAAACATTCTAACATTAAATCCACCCTGTAGCCATAATGACTAGTCCCGGGGGTTAATCTTGTAGACTTATTTCACTTTTAGTTATTATATTGCTTTACGTCACAGCGTTCATACAGATATATATCGTTCGTCAAATTATTTTTTAATTGACCACTACCTAATTGTCCACTCATGGTCACATACTCTTTTTTGCACAATAAGCGGCATTTACATGATTAATCATAACTTACATTCACTTTATAACAGTATGATAATAATAGATTAAAAATCGACCAAATTCAAGTTGAATATGCGTGGAGAATGGTTTCGTATTATGAATTATAAATATAAAATTCGCAGCAAATTATGATTATTCACACAACAAATTTCAAATTAATCGATCCACTAGATTTGGAGCAAGCTGGTCAGATAGACTACGATTGATCCTATGATAGTTAGTTTTTTAGGATTCGGGTTCCCTCAAAATGTGTCCAATGCTTTTGTTATTCAAATTCCAAATTTCTGATACAGAGTTATGGATTTGGAAATAAGAAAACATTAAAATAAGAAATATTAGATGTATAATCACAATTGCAAATGCCAGTCTCTGTAACAAGTCTCAACACCAGTACCTTGGCCGTTCTTGTCGCTTTTTATTTTTGTGATAGTAGTACACTTCTACAACATGATAAAAAAATTGATGCTTGATTAAAAAATATTGTTGTTACGCAGATTTCCTTGCCACTTGAAAAACGTCGTAACGCTACAAGCCTTTACAATCCTATGACTGTTGCAGAATTACAAGAGAAGTTCCCTAAAGTGAGTATCACTTACAAGGATATTTTTGACCTTTTACAAAATATATAGTATAGGTTGTATTCAAAACGAAAACCGAAACTAGTTTTAACGAGAAAAAGTCCGACAAGTAGCTTTGAATTTATAGTTTAACCAAAAGTGAAAAATATTGATTCAAAATTGTTTTCACTGAAAATATCTAACTTTACGAAAAATAATTGTAACAGATTCCATTGTTGAAAATTACTTTTGACTGTAATTGAAGTCGGAATTGTTTATGTCAGAGCCAGCGGTTAAAAGTTCTCATGACGGCGTTTCGTTTTTACTGCAATGTAATTATATGATTTACTGTTTTGTAACAGAATCCCATGGCTGGAGTACATTAACCGTCTTCTCACACCGCATGTCAATATTGGAGTAGATGAAGTTACCATCGTCAGTGTACCGAAATACATTTCAGATCTCGAGGTTTGTATAATTCAGTATTTATAACACGAATTTCACTGAATTTCACTCTTCTCTATGATACATCCAAGATTGGGGGATATTTTAAACACAAGTCAATGATTTCGAGGTTAAAACTACGAACGAAATTTATTAGTTCTCTCTTACAGTTTCTTTTCTAGTTGTAACCTTATATAACAATACATATAATAAATAGCTAGGTAGATTTTAAAATGTTCAATATTGCAATCGGAATAGAAACAATACTTAGTAATAATAATGGCGGTTTTTTTCATATAAACATTTATGAAGTTCCTAATATTCCATCTACAAATCAGCACTTTAATCATGAAAAAAGCACTTTTAGAACACATAAATTAACATTTTTCGCTTGTTTTGAAAGGTCCTTTTGGAAACAACGCCTAAGCGCGTGCAAGCCAACTATGTTATGTGGCGTGTCGCCGGTGCATCTGTGTCTTATCTAACTGACAACCTTCGACGAAGGCAACTTGCTTACGTCACAGCATTATCTGGGAAAACAGAGCGAGAAAGCAGATGGAAGGAGTGCGCCGACAACACCAGTGCCAGGTATGAAACCAATATTGAACAATTCAGAAACAAAATAATGATATGGTACCGATGTCTAGACTCGCAATTAGTTACTTAAGCTATTGCACGTAAATTGATATACGTATTATTATATATGTCTAAATAGGAATATTTTATATTACGTATAAGGAATGCTATTATTTTATCCTTAGTATGTTAAGTTTTACACATTCGTAGTGTTTTGCATTACCAAAAAACTGTACCGTTATTTGTAAAACTTATCTGCTTTAACTTGTAGTATGTTTTAGTTATATTTATTGAAGCCCAAGCATATTATAGGCCTCTCCTTAGGAAGGAGGTTTTGGCCTACTATACCACGCTGGCCAGACGGGTTGGTATAGGGTTTGTTTCAAGTTTTCCTTCTCTCTGCAGTGTTGTTGGCCTATGTCCAGCAGTGGACTAGTAAAGGCTGTTGATGATGATGATGATGATGAAGCATATTATATCGGCCTATTAGTTCACCTTTGAATCGGATGGTTAATTATGTGTTTGTTTTTTTTTCAGTATGTCTATTGCAGTAGGTGCTCTTTACATCAGAAAATATTTTAATGAGAACTCTAAAGCCAATGCGTTGGAAATGGTGAACGATATCAAGTAAGTTAATATTCTTATATAGATTACATTGATAGGAAAGTTGATTATAGATTTAAATACCCTATCCGAAGTTGATAAGCTGTCATGGCTCATTGTGACAAAATTGGCAGTTAGTCACCCCACTAACAGGTCGGCTTAAATTTCTTCCTCAGAGTACAGGTGGAAAGCTATCGCGATGTCATGTGTGAAGTCTCTGTTGTCTCTTTATTTATTCATATATAATCCAGGAAGTTGAAATGGCTAAGACATAGTTTAGCCATTTAATATTCAGGGTTTTTTAAGCCCAAGTAAGACTCGTAAACTACTGTAGTAATGGTTATAGTCATAGTAATCTTTATTGTGGATCATTAAGAATGGAGTCTCACACTTTCCTTGGATATTGTTGGTCAAGATTTTTTAACTGCGTACACATTCAACCTTCACTTACACTTTTATACTTAGAATGGATTTCTATAACCTAAGATTTTTGTAGGCAACAGTTCCGTCAGACCTTGAACGAGGTGGAGTGGATGGATGATAAGACCCGTAAGGCTGCTCTCGAAAAGGCAGACTCCATGGCCTCACACATCGCTTACCCCAGTGAAATGCTTGATAACGATAAACTGACGAAATTCTACTCTGGGGTAGGTTCCAAATATGCTTATTATATCACTGAAAATCTAATATTTTCTGTAATTTTTTTAGATGAATTTACCTGTTTTATTTTATTATAATGTAATATTTTTTGTGGAAATTTACTAATTTCATTAATTACCTTATGACATAAAGAATACTTTCCTCCTTAAAAATTTACTATAAAAAATAATCGAGGTATCTTGAATCTAATAAAATAAACGCAAGAAATGTATGTAAAACAGTGTTTTATCCACTCTACGTTTTTATGTTGTAGCGGGAAGATCGAACGACCCAATCTTCCTGCTACAATGTAATACATATAAATGCCTTTGCCTTGTTTCCAGTTGGAGATGTCATCGGACAAGCTAATGGAGTCGGTACTTAATTTGACATTGTTCGGCACTGAGTATCTGTTCAGCAAGCTCAGAGAGCCCGTTAACAAGACCGACTGGGTCACCCACGGACGCCCCGCTATCGTCAATGCTTTCTACTCCTCCATTGAAAACAGTATCCGTAAGATCCACATAAAAATATTCTTAATAATTAAACTTTATTTTACCAGTGTAAGACCTTCTGCTCCGATATGTAATTATATTTGTGTTATAATTCGTATGGGTACCTAAGTTATGAAGTAGGAAGGACGACGTAAATAAGGAGTTGAGTCAGAAGATTCTGGAACTGCTTTCATCAGGCAAATAAATGCTGACGCTGAGCAACAAATTGAATAAATCACTATTTGTTTCAAACTAAATATGTATTGGAAAAAGTTACATTTGTATTTGAAAGCTGTTCCATTTGGTGTTTAACTAGCGTAATAGTCAAGACAAAGGTCTTGCGGTTGAGTGACTTGACTCGAACTCCCGTTAGTACACTACTGATACGAATCCATTTTAACACAAGCACTTAGCTTAGTTGAAAGGGTTAAAAGGAATACCAGTAATGTGTGCCGAGGTTATTATAATTCTTATCTTCGAAAAAAATAGCTATACCTTGTATTTGCATTCTAACAGAGTTCCCTGCCGGAATCCTGCAAGGCGCTTTCTTCTCAGCCAAGCGACCTGCCTACATGAATTATGGAGCTATCGGCTTTGTAATTGGCCACGAGATCACACACGGGTTTGATGATCAGGTAACGCTATTTCTCTTGTAACATATCGTAGCATGATATTCTATACAAAAAAGTCTAAACATACCTAACATGTAAAACTACAGGTACTACTAAGTACTTAGATAATTTTAATGATCTATGTTCTTGATTTTTATGTTTGAAATGCTATAATAACTTATATTTTAGCAGTTTATGTAATTTAAATTTATTTATTCACAGGGCCGTCAATTTGACCAGAATGGAAACTTAGTTGACTGGTGGCAAGAGATGACCAAACAGAAGTATCTTGAGAAAGCCAAATGTATCATTGATCAGTATTCTAACTACACCGTGAGTGAAGTGGGATTAAAGGTACCAACATGTTTAAAATATGCAAAAAATTCTAAATTTCTATATCTAATATTTAAAAAATAAGATATAAAAATTTAAATATTTAGCAATTAGAAACTTACGTATTTTTTAGTTGAATGGAGTGAACACCCAAGGTGAGAATATTGCTGACAATGGTGGAATTAAAGAGGCATACTACGCTTACCAGGCTTGGACGAATCGCCATGGAGAAGAGGCTCGGCTTCCAGGTCTTGAGAAGTACACCCCCAAACAGGTTAAAAGTTTTAGTAAAATATGTTTAATCATTTTCATTGCTTGGTCCTTATGCTTGCCATTGTGGAAAAGCCTAAGGACAACAAGCCAATCAAGCCTACATATAAGTAAATATAACTTAAATGGGTCACTCCAATGTATGAAACGGACTGCCTAACAATTATTAGGTTTAATTTAGGTATACATTAAAATCATGACGTACACATTCGGTGGATAAAAACATTAAAAGCTTATGCATTAGCTCAAATAATTGCAAGGTGAGGATTACTTTTCAACGAATTAATCACAAAACGTCACGAAATTCACTCTCTTTATACTATTAGTTGACCAAATATATCGCGATTAAAATTTCTTTGTTCGTAATTAAATTCGGCACACATTTAAAATATCAGTTAACATAATTGCGTTAATTATGGTCGTTCTGATCAAAGTTATCGAAACAGGCTATTTGGAAGGTAGGCGTATTTTCGTCCTTGCAAAAAGGATACAAATAATAAATATTTTATTATAAATTACAATTTAATTTTAGAACATCTACAAAAAACAGATTTTATGAATGTGTGGACTAAAAATATTTACGATAAGCATGATTGTTGCATCCTCGTACATACAGTTATTTAATAGTGCCAACCTAAAACATTATTATATATTCAAACATTGTAAACTCTAAACTATATGCAAACTGTCATAAATAGCATTAGGTATATTGTACTCGAACTGTTCATTAGATAGCGATCAGTGACGCATCGATTGGATCATAACTTTGATTAAATGTTTGCAGTTGTTCTGGCTGAGCGCAGCAAACACCTGGTGCGCGGTGTACCGTAACGAGGCGATCAAACTGCGAATCACGACAGGCTTTCACGCGCCAGGACGCTTCCGAGTCATCGGTCCATTGGCCAACATGGAGGAGTTCGCAAACGATTTCAAATGTCCCGTCGGGTCGCCCATGAACCCTGCCCATAAGTGTAAAGTGTGTAGTGCCACTTACACCTCTGTTTTCTCGAACGCTGAGACGAACTCGTCGGTGCGTGAACGCCGCGGACTCCACTAAACCCGACGAGCTACTTGACAGCTAACGACGATTCTCTTCATATCTTTGAATATGATAACTTTTTTAAATTAATGACACAGGTAAATAGTTGTGTATTGTCACTATTTGTCCAAGCAATTTATTTCATGATAGCAGATATTTGTAGCTCGTTTCTAGCCTGGCGTAAGTCAATGTACCTACGACTATTACAACCATATGGGTCTAATGGATGTTTAGGTGTCACCCAAGATTTTGATGTGGTTAAACTTTGTAAATAGAATAGTTGAATTATGTTTATAGATAATTTTACTTATTTATCTCAAGCTATATTCAAATAAAGCTAGTTTTGGCGAGATTTTAGACTGAGCACAAAACAATTACTTATTCGACGGGTAAATTATGTATTATTTTAATTTGTAGCACCTCATCAGATCAACTGTTTAAGTCTGCACTGTCACAAAGGATTGAATTATTACAACTTAAAGTTTCGTATTTATTCAATGCCGCGGTTACGGGCAACTGGCCATAGCCACTAATATTATTATTATATTAAAATAATTGGTAATAAATAACTGCGGCCACTAGTGCTATTATATGTAATACTGTATCGATTCTCACATAACGTGATTATGAAACGAGCAGTGATAATTTAATTTAAACTTAAGTACCTAGTAATAACAATTTGGATACAATCGTATTATTGTAAATCACTGAAACACCAATATAAGATCGTTTTTATCATTCACTGCTTTTCATTCAAACAAAACAAAATATACACATAAAAAAAGTCTAAGGTACCTATACCTTAGACTATGTACGGTTACGAAAATGAACGATTTTTTCTATTGTAATATATTTATATTTCTTTTATAAATAATAACTAAGCATTCTTTGATGCATTAGTGACTAAAGCAACAAAATCCTTCATTCAGTTGTTCATTTAACCACCACAATTTATAATATGTGTACTGTAACATGTGTAGTATAAAATAAAGTTAATACGAAAGTAAACTTTCATGTTTTACAAAATTAAATAACGACTAATTATTTGATAATTCAATACAAAGTGTGACCGCCTCTGTTGTTTAAAACTTGTCGGCAACGATTTTTCATTGCATTTATAAGATTGTTTATCTGATACTGCGGCAATCGCCCCTAATGGAATTTTAAAAAGTCTTTCAGTTGTTGAGTTGTCAACACTTCGTCTAGGTTCTCTTGAACACGTCTCTGGCGCATGTCCCATGCGTGCTCGATGGGATTGAGGTCTGGCGATTGTGCAGGGCACGGCAATATCTTGAAGTTTTCCATTGCCAAGTAGGTACTCTCGGGTCCTCCAAGCTGTGTGCAATCGTGCATTGTAATGCATCAGCGTGAAATCTGAGCGAAGAGTGTGCAAATGGGTGAACATTAGGCCCGAGGACCTCTTTGACCTAAGTTTCAGCGTTCATATTGCCATCTACAAAAACAAGCTCAAAATACCCGCCTATACCATCACTATCGAGCCACTGTAAGGGTGCACTTCCTGGACGCTGTTCAGCATTTCCGAGACGATATCCTCTTACCCATCTCGTATCAAGCCTAAATCCAAACCATCGGGACGCATCGAAAATATTTTTGTCCCATTGCTCGTGGGTCCATGTCAAGTGTTCTCTATACCATTCGTTTACATGGGCGCCATTCCTACGCCTTATAGGTACCTAATTGGGTGTCGTGCTCGTAGGCCGTATTCATGCAGCCTATTTCTCACGGTTTGGTGGCTAACAACAACACGCTTGAGAATTGTAGCTTTAAACCTATCTCCCGGGCAGTTAACATCGGCTGATGTCTTGCAGTCAGTTCTATTTGTGACCGACAACTGCTCGACAGGACCGCCTGTCGAGCAGTTGTACTCCTTCCACGTTCTTTGTGCTGAACAGTAGGATCCGCTCATCATCATCATCATCAACAGCCTATAACAGTCCACTGCTGGACATAGGCCTCTTCTTAAAAAGGAGGTTTTGGCCTACTATACCACGCTGGCCAAACGGGTTGGTACAGGGTTTGTTTCAACTTTTCCTTCTCTTTGCAGTGCTGTTGTCGTACGTAATTTGCTCCCTTAGTCGGCTCTTACGACACCCATATGATGAATAGGGGTGGTGACATTCCGTATTCTTAATCCGTCACCACACGGACTCTTACCAGGATCCTCTGTAGGTTGCTCTCTGCCAAAGACAACAAATCACGCTCCTATTGTCACCAAAATGCTGAGATACCTGGGGCTGGTTTCTTTCTTCTTGTAGCATTCCAACAGCTCTCTGTGTTTCATCATCATGAGCATTCAAAATGATAAAAGTGAGATAAATACCTAAATATAAGATAAGCAACGAAAAAGCATGAAATCGGGAAAAAAATTATTAGCTTTTATTTAATGACAACAAAACACAATCATTTCTATTTTTAAAATCCAGCGTTGGCAATAAAAGGGGCAAATGCATGTTTCTTCTAAAATCTCCCTGATATATATATATATCGATCAGCAGTCAGATTCAAGTCGTCGACTACCACAAACTCCGTGCGTTCTAAACATATCCCTCCCCAGACCACAATTGAGCCGCCGCCATATTGACTCACTGTGTTTTCAAAATTAGACTGTGTCCATACTCGCTACCTTCCATCAATCTGATTTATCAGAATTATGCATTCATCAGTGAAGAGAACCTGACCCCACTGGTCGAAGTCCCAATGACGATGTTCACGAGCAAAGTATCGATTTTGGTGCTTTGACGGGCACAAATGAGCCTATACCGACTTCTGAGAACTGTCCGCTCATTCACTCTTACTCCTCAAACCTCCTCTAATACAGTCTCGTGTCCCGACGAACTTGAAGTCGGGACACGAGACTGTAGAAAACGGTCATCTCTCCTTGAAGTACACCTTTTCATGCACGCTTCTCCTCCCCGCTAGAGAATTCGTCAATCTGTACCGTTCGACGACGATCGACGAAGTCTTGTAGCAATCGATCTGTAGGATCGACCATTTCTTCTCATTTCATTTACCCTTATGATTTCTGATAGTATTGAATCAGGCATGCTTAGATGCTCGTAACTGATCAATATGCGAGCAAACACAAAAGCTTCATAAACCTGCAATACAATGTTTTTCAAATGAAATTTACGAACTTTACGAAAATAGAAAATCAACTTCGAAGCAGTCGATAGAGCTGTATGAATGAAAAAATTAAAGCAAATGAATGAAAAAAATGACTGTCCACTGATGTTCCGTTTTCAAATTAAACCTAAAATTAAAAAGAGTAATATAACCGGCGTGTTACGAAAAAATACTTGAATTCTTCCCTTTTTTTATGTTTCGCTAATTCTGCTGAGGTGTGTATTACTTTTACCTACATTGACAAATAAATATTTATATTTCTTAAAATTCCGAAGAACTACTTTACAGACCCGAGTATAAGTTTTATTTCACTTCTACACGATCGTCACAGTGACCGCCTTCGGCGCTGCCATTAGGGCGCACTGAAATCTTCACCAATCGCAACGCTGAACGCGCTTGCTGTCGAGATCGAGTGGATGTAAAATGACCGAGCACTAAGCCCTCTGCAGATTATCCGAAAGCATGAAGACCTTTCTAGAGAAAAATGAAAGAGTTTTCACTGGGTTCTATAGACATTTTTAACTCTTCGTTTTACTATTTGTAGTTTGTGGTTTCCCATTTTTCTTTTTTGGCAACGGGGAAAATACTTTCAGATCTGCGGCTTCTGGGGGACACAGGAGCCAGGAATATGTGGTGTTTCCACTAAAAACCACCGCGAAGGCCGGAGGAGTACCCGGTTCGTGTGATTTCAGGTCTCCACCGAATCGACGACGTCGCACCTAACCAGGCCCTATTCCGGGGATACTTACGTCACCTAATAACTACTTTTTATTGAATTGATCTGAACATATTAACTACTCGTGTCGTGAGCAAGGCTTAGATACTACTGTTTTATTTACTGCATAATCATGATAACATAAATCAATAAAGTTGTTGTTGTTTAAATAAAAATGAAGTACATAGTTTAAAAATGGTGAGTATTCAATTAATTCATACATCTAACGTAATATAAATCTGCCGGATAATTTCTTTGATGGGCTTTAGGTAAAGCAATAAAATTAAGGCGTAAATATTGTATGTAATATTTTAAGTTTCAATCAGGTTTGAGTTCTTTTATATAAAAAAAAGTTTAGAGGTGTAATGACTATTAAATAAGTGATCTCGTTAATTTTGTCATACTTACATGTTATTGAACGCAAAATTTTAAAAATTAGTACATAATTAACCACACCATAAGACTTGAGTTCTAATTATTGGTTATATTTTGAAAACTGAAAACATGTTGGGCGCTGTTTTCTGCCATTTTATTTTAATGCAAACTTTTGAATAACCACGTTGTACAAAACCCCTTACTTTATGCATCATTATCAAAAAGAGGATTACTATTCTAGGGTCCTTATGTTGAATTCTTTTGTCGATATCTCAGGACGTTTATTTAATAAGATGCTATCTACTCTACATGAATACTACTGGTACTAATCGAAAATCGTACTAATCGAATCGTTCAATCTTAGGTTACTACACGATTATGAAATATAGTATACAAAAAAATACTTAAGATGACCGTTTATTTGTTCAGAAAATAATCAATACACACAGAAATTCAATAAATTACTACACATGCACTGCTCTATCATCGATTCGTCGAATTTAATGATACAATTAACATACTTGTATTGAGTACGTAGCCATGTTCACATGTAAAAGCATTTATGAGCTGAATCAGTTATTAACTCTATTGTAATAAGCATTAGTTTTGACAACATTCCAAGTACACATCAAAATTTCTATTATTATATCGATTGTGCGAATATTTCGCCAGCTACCTACGAACAACATGAAAACATGTATTACCTTAATATAGATAGATACATTTAATAGTAGTCGCTACTGCGAAATAAAATCCAAGTTGGATAATAAAAACTACCGTGTGTAATGGAAGTGTTTTTGTGTGGAAGTATTCGCGTCTAGGAGCAAACAGTAACCTCTTGAAACGTTGTCAGTATCAATGAGGGCCCGTTCACAGAGCATGCGTGACCCTAAAAACCATCTCGTGTAACGTATAATCAAACAGCATCCGAAAGCTAAACTGTTCCCGAAACTATGCATTACCACTGTGAACACATCCTCAGCGACGCAGAATATCTAAGATAATAAATAATCATTTAATCACTAAAGAAATTATTGAGAAATGTAAAAAATAAAAAGTAAGCGAGATCATGAAAGTAATGTGCTTAAGACTTCAATACTTTATATAACCTGTGGAGGATAAGTTCCATTACGCATTACATTAGTATCAAGTGACTAGTAGAAGACTGTACAGTGTGTTTTGACCTTAAAGTGTGTAAACATACACGGCAAATTGATCCGCATATCAAAAACTCGGTTTGCCTAAACCGAGGACTACAAATAAGTTTAATATTAATCTACTTCGGTTTCGATACCGCACAATGCCGTATCTGACCTATATTTTAGTCGAACTACGGTCGCAGTTCTTTTACATCGTTTCCAATGGAATTTATGATCAACTTGAGGTCTTTTAACTTAGCTGAGACAATATATTATGCCTCGAGTCAGCACAACCAACTTTAGAAATTGATTTATTATCATTACTTCTAATAAGACTAAGAACCTTGTTCTTAGTACATATTTGTCTTTTAATTTACTTTTAATTAGGGGACCGCAAGTTAAACTTAGTGATCTTTATGGATGACTACGACAATTCTAGCGACGGTTCGCAAACACCACCGCATACAAGCACCAGAGTAAATACTCTTACATATGGTCGGAAGTTCATTTCTCTTTCAATCATATTCAATCAATGTATAAAAACAACACAAACAGGAAAATACTGAACTTTGAGATCAAAAAACACTGCTACATGGACGTCCATAGACGGCTCATGACAATAAAGTATAGTTAGATCACTAATATAATATTAATACTAAAAATACAACCAATATGTGTCACTTACTCGATAATAATATCGAAGATTAGTCGTAACACCGATGTTTATACTACTGGATATAAATTATTACATCTTTAGAACAGATCGTCGGTGTACAAGAACAAAATAAATACATTTAAAACACCTATGTAAATCTTTTTATATATTTGTTCATTTCAAAGTCTTGATTATAATAAATTGTCACAATGACATGTCAGACAATATATTTTGGGCATACGATTTCGTTGCCTGACTTTATAAAATACATAATACAACGTAAATATATTCAGAGCTCGTTTCATTGTGACCAGCAGGGGTCTAAAGAATACTTAGTCTAAAATAGGTATTACAAAATGCTGTATTTTTGTAGAACGTTTATTCGTCAAGACTCGGTGGGTGGTCTTCATCGGCAAATATGATGTTCGGTTTAAGGTAAATCAGGAATGCCAGCAGACGGTCGTGTTCAGCTTCAGAACCCCTAAAAATATTTCTTGCGATTAAAATTACATTAAAAATAATTCTAACTGTAGTCCATTCGTTTTAAGAAAATAGTGATGCATCGATCAATTCCCTCTGACCTATCAGGTTCCAAGAAATTATTGTTTCGTACGAAAACTTCTAACCCGATTGGTCAAGGTGCGGGGTTTGATCTAGACATCTTTAATGATCCTCAATACGTCGTCTAACACGCGAATGGACTATAATATTCACGTAATGGTCAGTCATTTTCCCCGTCATAGTAGCAAAGGCCCAGGATTAGGCTTTTTTTTAAATGGAAACCACACGGTGTGAAGCTCTGCGCCTGAAATAGGAGGGATCCGGGAACTGCTGTTATTAAGACATCCTAGCGCCTGCCCGCAATAGCACGGGCACCACCTTCGGGTGTATTCTCTATTTAAGCGATGTCTACTCCTCGCCGCTGGCCACTATAGCGGATGGGTGGGAAAACCCGTCCCCGTCCACCCGCGGCAACACTCGGGGCGGCATGAGGCGCTGGTAAGCGCGTCTCCGTCGCCCGGTTGTCTTCCCGGGTCTGCGAGATGAAGTCTTCGCAGAAAGATGCAACCGCAGTAAAACTTCTGTTATTACTGAACATGGAGCGTGTGATGGCCAGTAGCGAGAGATCCCCTCCGATGACTGCAATGAGAACACTACGCTGCGACGCCATAGCCGGGCAAATTGCCAGCGTGTGCTGAACCGAGTCCTCACTGCACTGCACTGCACTAAGAGCCGGGACCCAATTCCAGACTAGCGACCGAGTGCTTTTCCCAAAAATAAAAAAAATAGTCCTGATACTATTTTTTTTATTTTTACACGCTTTATATTAGTTTCACTTGTATGTTTGTTTGTATGTTGGTAACCGACTCCTTTGGGCGTGATTTTGACTGACTTTAAACGGTCAGAATTCGTTCAAACTTTGTAGATATATCGAGGACCGATGACAATACACTAATTTAAAATAAAAAAATTAAAAAAATAGAAAATAAATTTGAAAAAAAGCGTTGGGTGCCTGTTGTCAATAGTAAAAAGCACCCCACGCTTTTTTTCAAATTTATTTTCTATTTTTTAGTTTTTTTAAACTAAAATTTTTGCCGTTACTATTACAATGCCATATGAAACTACTTACTCAACATCAATTTCAATAGCCAATACAGTATGGTGCGGCTTTCCTTCCTCGTCCAGCCATCTGTAAGTAGTTTGTATTTAGAAAGTAATTATTGTATTAAGTCTTACTCTATAAAAATATAGTAATTATTACATTAAATAAAGACAGATAAATACTTGTTTCCAAAAGATTCCCTTGTACTTAAATATATAAACTTAATATAATTTGACTGTCTGAAAAAAGGATCGATAACGAATGTTCTTGAGAGTATCACAGTAAGTAAATTTCAATTCGTTAAAATAGATGTAGATGTCTTTTCCCAAACTTTATATAGGTATTTATGTATATCAGTCAGTAAAACAAAAACAAATATGAGCAGTAGGGGTTATTAATTCTACTGGTTTTTTTTTTCATAAAGGCATATACGAGTATACATACATATCAGCAAGCGCAGGAGAGGTGCATGGGGCTCCGGTAAGCGAAAGGGGCCGCCGTACGGTCCCACGCTCCGCACTCGCCATCTGCGCCATGCCCAGGGTCGAGCGCACCACGTGCCAGAAAGCACGCTGGGCAGCGCCCACGCCGTCAATGCGCTCGATACGGACCCATCCTGCAAAACACGGGATGTTTTTAATAGTGCTTAGTTTAAATAAAAAAATATTATTAAAAAAAAACATATAATCATACATAACAAACATATAACATATACAAACATATAATAATATAATAAAAACATTTTATACCCTCTCCATTTAGAATATATATTATGTGTATTTAAGTATATAAATGCATATGTATCTATATTTATGTATATGTGTATTAGTATTATATGTGTATTACTTATTGTATTTATCTTTAAAATTATTCCAATGTTATTTATATAAGTACTCTGGTTATATGATATTCTATATATGCTATAGTTTTAATAAATCACATTTTTAATTTCTGTGCATCTACCACGTTTGGCTCTGCATCGCCCTAAGGTCGACTGGTAGAAAATGCCTACGGCATTAAGTCCGCCTTTGCCACATTTGTGCATAAAGTTTTAAATAAATAAAATAAATAATCTTACCAGCAAGCGGCGGTACTGCATCAGGTTGACAGTTAGAGCAGTAACAGTTTACTTGGCCCCACGAAAACCGCCTGCCTTAGCTCCGGATACGGCAGCACTAAGTAGTTCCAATACTTTAACACCAAGTGCAAGTGCTCACATCCTTCCCCCGAAGCCTCCCACTCAGACTCGAGGCTTTGTCCCTCAATGCCCTCCTGATCTAAACACAGTATACGATTCAAATAGTGCATATTCTCAACTGAAAGAGAATGAGACCAAAAATCATCGCGACGAGTAGATTCGTCAATCGAAGATGATTGTTCCTCGGTCAAATCTGGCAAGTTTCCTGGTTCCATTGTCAGGCCGTCCATAAGTTCAGTGTCGAGATTGTCTACATCACTGGCCCTCGGGGTAACGGTCATTATGACGGATGTTAGTATCGCAAAAATTCTCATGAATCACTCTGTCTGTATCATCTCCAACGTGAGAGCCAACACTAAATGTATGCCGTAACCCGTTACCTTCATTCTCATCAGGGATTTGACAGAAACTGTGGGTGGAATGACTCTTTTGTATGCAACGATTGACCATTTCGTTATTATTTGCGGGGAGAGGGTTTTCTGACAGAATAAGACTATGATGTAAAGATGTACGGTTTGGATATTGTTTTCTACACTTAACTTCTTTAATCTTAGTATCGGCTGCCGAGCTGCTACTTGGCTCTGGTACCGGATCTGGTTTTGTACTTGGACCAGCCTCGATGTTTATTGGAGGTAAGCGTTCTTCAATAAGATTTTCCTGGCTATATGCCTTGGGTTTCTTCTTTGGTCGGCTTAATTCCAATGCTGAGGCAATCTCCTCTACTGCCGGCACAGGTTCTTTATCTCCATCAAATAATTCTTGTTCTGCAAACTCATCCTCACAAAGATTTTCAGTAATTATAGGTAAGTCAAGGGAGGCGCCGCTGGTAACAACGTAAGGATGAAGCAGTACTGATACCTGAAAGCAATTTTATATATTTAAATACACCAAATGGTTAAAAATGGTAACTAGGTAACAATGCAATACATTAAAGAAAAGGTATCTTGGCTAGGTTATTTCACTATAAAATCAACAGACTGTAAGGACAGACTCGTATAAAAGAAACAGAATACAAACCTGAGCTATTCTCCCATAAAGATCAATTGTGGGGAAGATATGGCTGAAGCGTCGCGGCACAACTCCAATGGCACCGATGATCTTACCATCGATTTCAAGAACTAGTTCGCTATTGAAGCGAAAGTGGATAGTCAGCACAGGACTGTTCAGCCAAGTTATCAAGCGCCATTCCATCAAAGAGATAGTCTGGAAATAAACAAAATGAAATTGATGTTACATAGAACCTTCTAGAACTACTGATGCATCAAAGAGATATTCCATGTTGCTTCATACAACCATGCACAGGACGGCATCAGTTGCTCAGATTCAAAACAACCAATACAAACTTTTGTATATATATATATATATAGACTGCACGGATGGCGTAGTGGTTTAATCGGTCGCCACGCCGCTTACTACTACGCTGATTGCTTTGGGTCCGATCCCCACGTGGGACTACACTTAGTGTAATCCACAAATTGTTGTTCTGAGTCTGATATATATATATATATATATAATATAATCTATATAAATATATATACAGACTGTGATATATCCTTTAACGAATCTGTAAACCACATATTCTGCACTTTATTTCTAGACGATTTGCAAAATATGAACAAAAAATATTCAGTGGTTTAGAAACAGAACATTTATTTTGTTTTCGCAATTTGCAATATCATGTGTAAATGCAGTCATAATACATTGACCTCAGGCGGCGATCAGCTGTACACGCGGCGCGGTAATCACACGTTGCCCCTTTTATTAAACTCGAATCGAACGAAATTTGTTGATTATTGCGTCATCAGGATGAAGGTCACGCGTTTTTAATTAGTTCAGCCAGTAACTCCAGTCCAGGACATCGTACCGTATACTGCCGAAAAAATTAAAAAAGGGCAAGGTATTATGAGTAACTTGGCAAAGAGATACTAACAAAGACGCCATTATCGTTGAGAAGATCACTAGTGAGAATCCAGCAAGGTGTCTCTAGGTGTATGGCGCTCATTGGCAGCTCTATGGGCAGGACACCCACAGCACCGATACCGGCTGTGCCACACCAATCGTAGTCTAATTTGTCCACTCGAAACTGTAACAAGGAAAGAATGCAATAAATATGCTGCACAATCAATGTATCAGTACCACTGCTTTGGCCTTGGGATTTCGCATCCAAACTATATTTTTTGTAATTATTTTGTTCTATACACGGTGATTTTGAAAGCGTTTTGGAACAGAAACTTTGAATTATTTATCAATAACAGAAGCTATATATAACGTTAATTTATTATTATTATTTTTTTCATGAAAGTCGATATTCGTATCGTTTACAGAGAAAAAGTGAGAAACAGTAGTAGCGCTATTCAATCACACGTAGGTAAATACTACAAATAGAAATACTATGCGTTTTAATATCGAGTCACATAAAATCGTATTCGACAATAAAAACAAAACTACCGAGTTGCGCCGGAGTCGTCCAACGTCCAAAGTCGTATGCCCCGTAGGCGCATGCGCGGGACACACCTGTAATCGTGAGGCGTCCTTCGCTTTCAGTCGGTCAGTAATACCATTAAAGCAGCGTCCACACTATGCCGGGCGAGGCCGAGCGGGCCTGACCCGGGCGGCCTAAGCCGGGTTGGTGTGGACGCCCCGGGCGGCTTAAAAAGCCGGCCCGAGCCGAGCCGATCCCAACCCGCAGAAAGTAGGTACAGATCAAAGGATGCCGGCCCGAGCCGAACGAAAATATGTATGGGGACGTGCCGAGCGGCACCGGGGCGGCTTTAGTTTGTCTAGTCTTGGTGTCGAATTGAAACTAATAGGTAGATATAACCCGGGCGGCCTCGTTTTCGGTGTGGACGTCGTGCCGGCCCGAACGAACCCGCCCGGCTTAGGCCGCCCGGGTCAGCCCGCCCGCATTACTCCGGCATAGTGTGGACGCCTGCTTAACATCGTGACGGCACGCTACATTGATTAGCGCTAAAATGAGCCGACAATAACGAATTTTCAAAACGTGGAGTACTTGGCAATGCTACAGCTGTACGTTACTGCCAACTACAACTTGGAAGTGGCTCGCGTTTGTATTCCCAGCCGGAGCATTTAAATGCACTACGGCTACATGGAATTGAAAGCCCTCAAATTCCCTCCACACCTACCATCTTGGCTGCAACCCAACGTCATTCTCGACCACGGACAATTTCGTGCGCCTACTCATGCGGCAAGGTCAAGGACGTTTAAATTATTATTCGCCGGAGTTGGAAGAAGATGTTCTTGAGTACTTCGAGCGCGATCCCCGGCGGAGCACAAGGATGGCAGCACGAGAATTCGATGTTAGCCAAAACTTCGTATGGAAGATATTACGTACACAAGGATTACATCCGTATCATTTTCGTAAGGCTCACGTAATAAACAACACTGACGCACCGGCAAGAATCGCCTTTTGCCAGTGGTTGTTAAATAATACAAACGCCAACATACTCTGACGGACGAGTCACTGTTTACTCGAGTGGGACTATACAATGAGCATTACAGGGCTCTAATTAACCCCCACTTGATACGAGAATACCATCATCAGGTTCGTTTCAACGTGAACGTTTGGGCCGGTATTATTAACGACCATAATAGGGCCTATTTTTATTGAAGGTCATCTAACCGGCAACTCGTACTTAGAGATGTTAAGGACAGTAATATCTGAGTTAGTAGACGATGTGCCGTTAGCTTACTCGAGAGGTATGTACTACCAACACGACGGCTGTCCCGCTCATTACGCGAGTGTAGTGCGTGCATACCTGGACAATGAGTTTAGTGATCGGTGGATAGGTCGAGGAGGGCCTGTGCCTTGGCCACCTAGACTTAACGTCCCTGGATTTTTTCTTATGGTCGGAAATAAAAGACTTGTTTATACACGGGAATATTGAAAGCCGTGATGATTTACGCATTGCGATAGTGGACGCTTTTGATAAGGTGAAAAGTGATGGAGACACATTAAAAAATTAAAAACAATTGCATTAAACGTGGACGTTTGTGTATTGAACGCAGCGAACTCCATTTTGAGCAGTTGCTTCGATACAGAGAAGTGTAAATAGTGTAAATAAACTGTAAATAGGTATGTAAGTTAATTATTCTGTAGATAGCTCCGATTTTTTTAAATACGCCTGAAATATTTATACCTACAGTCCGTTGATAAATCGATTTGTTGTGAAAAGAACAATTGTGGTTAATAATCGAAAAGAAGTTTAAATAAAATAGGTATTTTCCGACGGTCCTAAGCCCGTGTAAAGTATGAAGGACAAACTGGCGTCTATCTACGTAAGTACTCGTTAGCTCGCGCCTATGGGTATACTTTTATCAGCAGCAGCCGCAAAACGCGCACGGACGTGTTTTCATTCATATAAGATAATGTACGAATGATCAGTGCATTACTACTTTCCAAGTCGATCGAGTAAAAATGAATATTAAAACTGAAACTTAACTTTAACCATTTTTATTGGTACTATAGATGATTCCAAATTAAAATGTTTCGTTTCCAAAACGCCTATAAAATCACCGTGTATAATCAAATTAAATCTACACATATTAAATTACTTGCCCTATCTGATTAACTGATTCAGCAACGCAGAGCCTGAACCGCCTAAAGAATGAACGGTCGTAAGGAAGTTCGTCATTTTTTTTAGTTAGAAATAGTAAAAAAAAGATAGCAAGGCTAGTAACATACATAAAATTACCTGACACATCTTGTAGTCACTATTGCAGAAGGTTCAATACCAAATAACTGGCTTGCAAGGCGTTAGGAAATAACCAATAACGTAAAAAGGACACATGGCTCAACTGTTTTCTATTAAGAATGAAACAACAATAAAGACGGACTTTTTTATTGGTTCGTATCTTAACCTATTATTCATACAATTCAAATGTGATGTAAGTCGCAACATATCTAATCCTATTAAATAGAGCAGCTGTTGTGTCATGTTGGTCATTTTTGTTTTCAACAAGACTGGAGTGTATGTATGCAACTTAAAGTATGTATGTGTATATATATCAACGCACAGCTGAAACCGCTGGGGTCTAGAAGCATGAAATTTGCACAAATGTCCCTTAGGTGAAGTAGGCGTGCACTAAGAGAGGATTTTTGGAAATTAACCATCTAAGGGTGCCTTCATTTAAACTTCATTATTTATTGTAGTAGCGTTTTCAAATTCACAGTAAATACTCTTTGTCAAAAGTAATAAAAACTACGCTTAAAAAGAGATACAAGTTATTATGGGGAACCATTTTTTTTTTTTCTTATCGATTCCGAACTCAGTACAATTGTTATTCTCCATCAAAAAAAATTAGACACATTTTTTTTTACTTTTTAAAACGTACGTAATTTACTCAATCATGCGAAACCGGCTTTCCGGATCTGGACGAGTTTTGGCACATAGATAGATTATGTTCTAGAATAGCACAAATGCTACTATTTATCCCGGTCCAAACTTATTGACAAAATCGACGATTTAGTTTTAGGTAATTTTGTGATGTCTAATCGCATGGCCAATAGATTATGTAGCGGTAAACAATGAATTAGAAAATATTGCTTTTCGCTAAAATTCTAGAGAATTTGCTAGAGAAATGAGAAAATGCTAGAGCATAAACATATTCACCAGCTGCGTATTGTTAGTTTTGCTTACAAACAAACATAATCGCTCAGAAAATATGATCCATAAATAATTAATATATTGCATAATGTATGCACATAAAATTACTTAATCTGACAAACTGATTCACCAAAGCAGAGCTTAAGCCATTGGGGTTACAAATTTGGAATTTTGGCTTTTTATGTTGTAAGCACTCACTTAAAAAGGATTTTTGAAAATTTCACGTCTATAGGTAAAATAAGTAATGAACGGTTGTATACGACTTCATCATTTCAAAGTTAGAAACAGGAAGTAACAAATGCCGAAGCCGCGAGCAATAGCCTGTAAATATATAAATTCGCTTTGCTGGAATTCATGTTAGGCCACAGGCCCCGACACTTACCCTAAAATTGTGACCGCGCCGTAAAGGTTGACTAACCACTGCTATGCCCTGTTGATATCCTTTGTAGCGCACAGCTACAGTATCTGAAACAAAACGATCATTGTTTAACTAACTAAACTAACTATATTCGCGATAAGAAAATAGCGTAGCATAGATCAAAATCCGCCCCTTGACCAATCAGGTTACGAGAAATTATCTTTTCGTACGAAAGCTTGGAACTAATTTTTTTTTATGTGAAAACACATAGACATAATTCATGGAAACGCCTCAGAACCCAAAAGACATCTTTATGTATACAAATATTTAATTGCTACTGCCGCCGCATGATACCATCAATATTAGTTATTAGTTACGAGTGGAAGTGGTTTACTAATTAAAATAGGTACCTGTTATACAGATCAAAGTATTTGGAATAAAACTTGGTGTGTAATCTTTTAGCAGTATCACTAACAACTACAATATTGTATAATAGGCATTAGTTATCTTGAACACAAGTAGTTTTCATATTTTTTGTGGTAAGGCAAATGAGCCGAGCCACAACACGATCGTGGCATTCTTAACAGCCCATAATAAATCTTTGTTGATTCTTTTGATTTTTTATATTATTAGAATTATAAACAGGTACAACTTTAAGTGTAATTTATGTTTTACGATAGCCGCGTGTACTTAAAGAGGAGTAGTAAGTAATTACCGGAGCTACACAGGCGTATATTGTCGCCGTGGATATAATAGAATGTGTAAGGCAGGTTGTTGCGACGACGACGTATCTCCAGGGCAGTCTCGCCCCCCTCGGTCACTGGCTTTTCTAATGGGACTTCTGATGCATCACCAGCGACCTCCCCCCCTTCATTTTCCTGTTGTAACTCTTGAGAAACCTCTCTAATGGGCTCTTCTTTAGCATCTATGGAAGGTTCAGTATGATGGTGGCGAGTCGGGAGGAGCACTAGGTATTATAATGTCACTGTTGGTGGGTACCGGACTAGCTGCTGGGCTGGGCGAAGGCTAGGCGCCTCACTAGGTTCTATTGATGGTTCCGCACTAGGAGCTGCACTCGGTTCTTCACCGGGTTCCACACTGGATCTCCCACTGGGTTCCACTGACGGTGCCACCAAACCATCCTATGCTACCGTCAGCAGACTCGCCACTTATCATGCATATGTTTGCCAAATTCGTTAGATTAGCTTCGAACAATCCGTCTATATTTTCTGTATATATGTTATTTGGTTTTGAACGACGTTCGATTTCAGGTAACCACAAGTAGGTACTGCAATAACAAAAAAAAACATATTAACGTCACACGACACAAGTCACGTGTCTATATCGAGATATAAGTGTATGCCATATGCTTACGTGTCTGTTCAAGCATGGCAGCCGTCACGACAACATTGCCTTGGTTTACGGCTTGTATTTTAGTCACATGTCCGAATAATTCCATAACAACGTACACTTTCTGAAATTTAAATAGTGTTTAATTAAATATAGAAATAAATATCCATATATAAACTCTCCGTAACAAATTCACGACATAACATACGGGATAACTTATACGGGTTTTGCATCAATAAATTGCATGGTTTGAACTTTCAATAATTATAATCATCAGGAATCATTGGTTAAAAAGAATCAAGAGTACTAAACGGCATATACATATATAGGATAGTATAGTAGGCCAAAACCTCCTTCCTAAGGAGAGGCCTATGTCTAGCAGTGGACTGTTAAAGGCTGTTGATGATGAAACGGCATATACATATATTTTATTTTAATGATGATTTTATTGATGTTATCATAAGAACTCACATCTGGCACATTCTCGAAAGCTAGGTCTAATTCTTCTGAATTATAATAAACTAAAACTCTGGAATCACTGGTCTTCTTCAGGCCGACTCTGTCTCCAGTCCGGAGCCATTCAAATGACGGTACGAATGTCATTACGTCTTGTTCACGTGTGCCAGGTTTCGAATATTTCATTGACCTGCCTGAAATGTTTGTCACTATTAAATTAAACGACTTTGCAAAATATTAAACAATAAAATATATTATGTATACGATATCTGCAAGTAGGTAGTATTAATGGGTAGATTAATGACGTATAGGAGTCATTACTGGTAATACAACACAGTTAAAAAAAGAAGGAAAATAAGATGGTATTCTGACTTACCATCAATATAGGCCGTAAAATGTGGAAGGCAGGAGACCGAAGGTGGTAGACTACGATTCACGTGAGCATTTAATATGTTGATATCTGTAACGCCTATACGAAAAGTACCTGCGTATCCAGATTTACACTCTGCTATAGTGATCTGAAAATACATCAGTCCAATGATTATACTTTGTTCTACTGCTACTACTCAATGTTTTTAACACTCCTTTTTTCTCATTAAGAAAGGAAAGCTATTACAACTAACAGTCCTCGCAATTTTATTATTTTAGCCAGAGATATTTTCAGTCTTTTAATAATTACTCTGTATTAATATATTATTTTTCTTTTTAACATATGGGGCGGAGACAATTCCTACAAGTCAAAGAGTATAAAAATTGATCCAGCGGTTCTTGAGTTAAAATTTGTGTAAGGTATGGCAATTTCTATACTCTCGAGATCACAGTTAACTAACAAAGGCGTTAAACCGTACCCAAACGATCACATTTACGCATTTATAATATTAGTTAGGATTGGATGCAGTCCACAGCGGTCTTCTGTAACACGATGTTCTTTACCGTTCGGTGATGTGAATAACATAATTAAATGTTCATAGAACAGTGTATGTTATCATTAAATCTACTGATTACTTAAATTGTGTAACCTATACTACAGAATATCACGTAGTCTAAGAAAGACAGCACTTTAAGCGGTAAGTGTTGTTTTCATTTTTATGATTGTTACTTATAAGTTACTTAATGTAAGGTACTACGACTCCTATTGTAAAATAAAAGTTTTATTTATTTATACTGTACCTCGAATATCTCTTCAAGAGCGAGATGTGCTGAACTAAATACAAGCGTCGCCATCGGGTCTGGGGTTAAACGTTTTGCGATGGAGTAATCGTGCATCAGACATATATTGTCGCCACAATATTCAGAAAAACTCCTGCAATGTTCAAACATTTTAATAAAAAATATTCTATGTCCAATTTCAAAGAAAAATATTTGTTTAATATGTACCAATACGGTGGAGGCGGCGATGACATAGCTCTCGAGTTACTTAAAACTGAATTGTCCTGAATTTGTACAACCGTTGTAGTTAAACGCTCTTTCTTCATTCTGGAGAATGGTCACCTGTGATGAAAATGCAATATACATGATACAAAATGAAATAGAAGAAATATTGTGATGTAGGATAATGTTAAATAGCTTTCATACTTTTACGTAATAGTCTTGGTTAAATTCTATAGGCATGGAAGAGTATCCATAACATGTGTGTGCACATTTAAATTCAAATTAATTAATTTGTGCCAGTAAATATGTTATGCAAATATTTATTATTATTAAATTAAATAAACTTATCAAATTGAGAACTATTATGCATTTATTTAATGAAAAAGATACTATGTCAACAAAATCAGTAATTACCAAGTGTGATAAATAAAAACAATATTTTCTGTTAATGGGTAATGCTAATATTAATTAGATAAATATTGGGTAAAATCTAAACCATTATGCTTTTATATTGCAATTTGATTTTAAACTAACCTGGGTACATTGTCCATATAAATCGACGACAGCGTAAATATTAAGATGTGGGACATACCACGCCTTGCCCATGTCCATGCCGTCCAAATAGTAATGAAGACTACGATCAGCGTGCCACATCATACCTGATTGTAACATTACAACATTACTTACATTACGTATACCATGTATAATTGCAACAATTACATTAACATCACACCATTTAACCGGGCAGAATTAGATGTTTTAATGCGGGCTTTTTATTCCAAACCACGGAGCAAATACAGAGGAGATAAGCAACTGTGCACTGTGATTCGAACTAGGTCCCTGACGTCATCACAGTGGGCGTGACTTAAAATTTAGCACTTACAGCGTCCGTATTGAACGGAATTAAACGGAATGACATTTGTATTTTATCATGTAAATATGGTTCAGATAGACGTTTTGTTGTTATAGATTGCATCACATTCATTATTAAGTAATTTTATACTTATTAAAATAGTTCTAGAAACTTCCCTTAGTGTTTTTTTTTTAATATTGTTACATCTATTCGACACTAGATGACTAAACTTTGTGTACTAGAAACTAAAAATATAAAGGTACGTTAGAGCTGAGCTTAGTAAAATAATACTAAAATTTGTTTTGCATTCAGTCCTTTTTAATTGCCAAAATAATTTAATTAAATTTTTGTAATCATTTTGTGAACAAAACTGTCATCTGTCTTTAAATACATAAACACAACAAAAAGACAGTGCCGAAAATTTGAAATCCAATAAAGTAATATGAAAATGAAGGAAAATGTACTAAGGCTGATTTTTAAGAATGTTTAAATTATAAGTGACAAGTTTATTAAAAAAACATTCATAAAATTTGAACATGTTTAGCATTCGTAACGTCGATCCACGAAATGGTCATTTTATGAGTTATCTATACTAATCTATACTAATATTATAAATGCGAAAGTGTGTCTGTCTGTCTGTTTGTACCTTTTCACACTTAAACCGCAGAAACCGATTTAGTTGAAATTTGGTATAGAGATAGTTTGAGTCCCAGGAAAGGACATGGGATAGTTTCTATCCTCTAAATTCTAAACATCCTTTAACGGGGTAGAAAGAATCAATAACCGCTGAACCGATTCAGATAAATTTGGTATTGAGGTAGTTGTGATTCTTTGATCACATGATAGGGGGCGGGACCGCGGGCAAAAGCTAGTACCTCATAAAATAAAGTCTCCTTGAAAGTAAAATACTCTATGTAGGTACAATATTCAAAGAAGTTTAATACCGCAAGACATCTTAGAAATAAAGAAGAATATCAAGATATCTTGGATTATAAGAGTTGATGATTAGTTATTGAGAGTTATTTTAAGCTTTGGTAATTTTACCGTTTATTAATGTTTTTCATAAATAGTTTTTCTCATATATTTTTTTCGCTTAAGGTATGACATTTAATTCAACAGCAGTATAAAGTAATATAATAATAACATTTATTTCTCCTCACAATAAAGACTTATTATACGCAAAATAGTGAATATTGGCACTCAAAAGTGCATTCAGTTGCCTAAATTGAAATATTTTATTTAATTTTATTTGATTTGTAAATAAAATTAATATATATTTTAACTGAATCTCGGTAACGTCTCCAACGATTTTCATTAAATTTAGTATGCTAAAAAAATGCGAAAATTTACCAAAACAAAAAGCCGAACAAAGCTCGGTCATCCAGGTACTATTTGTAAATACATATATATTAAAAAAAAATACGCCCAGATACAGAACAAAATAATGATCGTGCTCGTCCACACAATTCTGCTGGGTGAGAATAGAACTCACGACCTCCGGCTTAACAGGCCAGTCAAACCAAATAAACTTGAGGCCTGTCGGGTCCGGCAAGCATGTACGAGACCCTTATACCAGCTGACGTAGGTGATCACCGGCAAAGTATGCTTCTAATTTATAAATCCAACTCTGTCTAGTACTCACCAACACGACTGCCAACAGTTAATGTATCTAAATCGAGAGGGTATCCGCTCCGCACGCACTCTCCATCCTTCATCATAGCTGTTCCACTCAGTATATAAGTGGTCCCAGGTTGAGGTCTGTAGCTGTGCCGGCTATGGCGCCTACTCCTCCACTCGCTTCCAAATCATCGGGGCGTATAGCTGTTACACCTGGTATCATACACGACGGGGTCAAAATAGTAAGTGTTGTCTTTCACAACACTTACTATTCACACAACAAATGCTAAAAGTATACCTAACAATTGCTTTTTGTGTTGAAATATGGTTAATGAGACTCAGACACAAATTATAATTATACTAACTGTACCTGCCAAGCTTCGCTGTGGCACATTGTGGTTCCATTGATGGTGATTGAAATAAGGTATAAAAACTGACGCGAAAAAATAGATAAAAACAATCTTTAAATCAGGTTGTATATCATATCAAAGTTTAAGCTTAATCAGTGCAGAACTTTTTGAATTTTAGAATGTACAAAACCAATTTAAAATGTATATATTTAAAGAATATGAACTACAAAAGCATGCTAATTTGGTTCAAATTTCTAGGTACAAGGAGAACACAACAAAATGAATAATAACAATGATATTAATAAAACAAACTCTTTAATCAATTCATAATTACCTATTATGGAAACATGTTGCTATACTAGACGTGAAAAAGGATTTTTAAGAAATAACTGGAATGATTAATGTTGAAATATATACCAATTTCGGAGGCTGCCTATCCAACAGTCGACCATTTTATCAATCCGGAGTTCAAACATGTCACATTCTCGGAGTGGACGTGAACTGAACAGTACAGCATCGTTAAATTCAGAGTAAACTGTTGCACGCCAAGCTGTTAATCTGTTGCGGCTAAGGCGAGCGTTGCGGCCATGCACGCGGTGGAAACACATCTCGCTACAAATAAATATTAAATATTGTTTTATGTTGTACATACATGAATTTTAGCTTAATTCAATTAGATACCACAATGACAACCGGATGGCGTAGTGGTTTGTGTAACGGACTGCTATTCCAGAGGTTGCGGGTTCGATTCCCGCTCAAGTCAAACATTTGTGTGCATGAACATTTAATGTTTGATTTGGTCTGGGTGTTTCTATGTATAATATGTATGTATTTACAAAAAAAAAGTATATATGTATTTATATCTGTTGTCTAGTACCCATAGTACAAGCTCTGCTTAGTTTGGGACTAGATGGCGTTGTGTGTATGTTGTAGATAAAAAAAAAAAAAAAAAATTGCAGTAGTTACAGTGATTATTTAAAAACTTTCTAGGAATGTGTTTAAAATTTTATATGTAACACTACCATTTGCCCGAGGCGAGTCTAGACGCTCAGGGATAATATACCTTTCTAACAGAATTTTTAAATCGGATCAGTAGTACCTGAGGTTACTCCGAACATACAAACACACAAACTTTACTTCTTCATAATATTAGTATAGATGTACTCAGATTTAAGTTTTTAAAGTTTATGTGGAGCAATATACTACTACTTCAATAATATTTATGCATGTTTTTTTTTTACGTGTAAACTGCGAGTTTTTGTTGGCCAATTCTACAAGATACAATAAAGCTTTACAACCAGCTGAAGATGAAGATCATAATATAAAAAACCGGACAAGTGCGAGTCGGACTCGCCCACCGAGTTCCGTACAAATTTGTCATAAATCGAAAACTATATATCAGAAAACTAATTAAAAATCTGTTTAAGCTTGTGCCAATGAAGCTCCTTTCATACAATTCCTCACATGACACGGTTAACTCAATTTAAAATTTTGACCGCCGTTCCTTGTATAAAGACTGTTCTTTTATGATTTAATTACAAATGTACAGTTTTCATAATTTTCCCTATACTTGTAGTATAAGACGGTATTATTCAATATCAACTCGGTAGCTCTACGCGTTCCCGAGATCTGTCTGTTTTGACAGACATACAGAACGACTGACGGACGGACAGCAAAGTGATCCTATAAGGGTTTCCGTTTTTTTCCTTTTGAGGCACGGAATCCTAAAAAGGAAGTTAAAGAGTAAACTTACGGAAATATAGTAGCATTTGATTCAGTGGAAAGTGGTGATTCTGGTGAATACAGTGGCGGTGGCGAATAATTGTCCACAATTGTTGCTTGAGCTGCCCGCCCATACAAATCTGTTGCAAACCAAAGGTAGTATGAAAAATCGTGCATGTATATATGTATAACATAAACTAACAATTATCTTTATTCGTCTAGTTCAGAAGTTTTTTGGACGAAAAACTAACAAAGGAGCACAGAACAGAATTATCCAAATCTTGAGATGAATATAAGTTGGGTCATCAAGATCACGTTGCGAATTCGATTAAAAAACAACAATAGATTTCATTAAAGAGGAAGTATGAATCTATTTAAAAAAAGTAAATTAATTTTAGCTAGAAATACTGAACTCTTTATAAATTACATTACCTTCGATTAACTATGTCACATAAGAAACGACTGGTAAAGGTACTGGGGACCCAGATGTCACAGAAAAAGAGTTCAAAATATTACCGTTAAGGTAATAATCGAAATTTAATTTTATTGTATGCTTGTTGATAAAAGACAAGAAGTTTTACATATTTTAAAGATAATTGTACAGTACATGTAGTTTTGCTATTATTTCGATGGACGTCAAACCTGCAATTTATAACAAATTCTTACCGACAATCCCGTACACATTTTCCGGGACATTGAATGCGGCTGGGCCTTGGTCTGCCCCGTTGATATAAACATGCAGTATGCCCAAATCATTCCGCAACACGCCAACCGTTTCACCTTCCTGCGACATGATACGATACCACACACGGTAAATTATAAAGCAAGCATAGGTAAAGGCTCAGCACTTATATTAATAGCACCCCTGCTGCTATTAATCCTTTAAAAGTTGATTATAATCATATACTAAGAGTATAATTGCACTGGCAAATTTTTAGAAAAACTTTCTTAGGTAGGCTAAAGTGTAATTGAATTCCATGCGAATTAAAATGTCGTAATTTTCATCTTTAGAAATGAAACATTGTCTTTAAATTTAAATGGGATAAACCATGAATATAACTTATTCTATATAAAAAAGTAACAATTAAGATAAAATTAAACAAAAAATCAAAAAACCAGTATATTAAGATCCCCATATTTCCTTGAGTCAGCAAAAACGTCTAAGATACTGATACGATACCTATAAACAATATCAATCGGCAACAGTTAGATGTTCCTAAAATTCCAATCCTTTAATCTAAGCATTATGATGATAACATAAACAAATACTTTTTCAAGTAGTGTTAAGGAATGCACGACTTTATAATTAAGCTCGACGAGGGCGCTGCCAGTTCGCACAATACCACAACCAGACAATATTATAATAACAACTACTATATTAAATCAGGCACTAAATAATACACTCACCACAAGTTTATTAAGATTTCTAACATATTGTGGGATAATGATGACTCCATCCCTAATTACGTCTTCGCCGGTAACTGCCCATGTGCCAGATCTTAAACAAACAACACTTTCTGTAGTATGATGTCGTATTTACTTTTATCATAGAATATAATTATACTCTCTCATTCGTGTAAAGGGACGTACCAATACTGTGTGGCCCATTTTTTAAACCCTTCTTCTCTTTCGTAATATATGCCAAGAACAACTACGTGAAAACGAGAAGGGGTGGGAGGGTCCCCCGTCCCCCTCTAGTTTTCACTAAGTACTTCAAGTACGGCAAAATCTACAATTTTGTAATTCCAATGCAAAAAAATAATTTGCCCCACACGATAGAGTAAAAGAAATAGATATACATTGAAATACGTACTTCGCATTGCTCATTTTGAATGGAAACTGGATATCATTAGAAGAATGCTGCGTGACCCCAATTTCAATGCTTCCAGCCCACTTCGGAATAACGAGATCGATCCTCACTTGGAACAATTCATTGGTCCTCAGTGTTCGGTTTGTCATTACGATCCCGTTATTGAAGTATTTGAAAGCACTAGAATAAAAATTGTAATTAAATATTTATAACATCATTCGAATTGTGAAGAAATGTGAAAAAAAATTGAATTGAAACATAATTTTATTTTATACTTTTGCAAGGGTAACACTTACTTATTGAATTACTTATTTATCACACAAAGTTCTTGACTATTCATTTCGAGTCTATTCACTACCAGTGACAACTTTTTTTAAATCACTAATTATTAATGTAGAGCCATTTATAAAAATATAAAAATAAACTTAATAAACATGACAAAAATGTATACTTACTTAAGCCTATGAGCAGTCTTACCATCGTTAATAATAATAACATTCGAATCACGCAGCGTATGAAATAAAAGGCTATCTTCGTCAATTCTAGGAAGGAACCTGCCTGTAAATTTAAAAGTATATGAATTTCTACTTCCATTTGTAAAATGACATATAAGTGAGTACGGATAGATCAAGGACAATTCCTATATTAGATCATGGCCTTTCTTTTAAAGAAAAGTATGTTTGAAATTCGACTAGGAGTTTCAAAGATAATTATTGATTATACGTAGACTTAAGACCTCCTTCGTCAACATTTTGGGTGCTTATGAATGTTTGTTCTTATTCTTTATTATTCTCATGGTTATGGTACATCATATTCTCTTACAACGGTATTTCAATTCATAAAACAGAACAACTGTCCACAGTATGCACAAAAAGCTCAAAAACAATTCCAATGTTCATTTTGCCTTACATGCTACAGGCGAATCAGGCGAAGCAGCCAATAGAGGATGGATTAATGTTCGCATCGTCATAAGAATCTACAATAGAAACCTGTAAAAAAAACATAATTAATTAATTACATTTCCATTACGTAAAAAACTTAATGACTCGCATTGCAAAGCACTAAGTACTCGACAGTATGTATGTATTTAAGTATATTTCTTTGGAAAGCTCTGTAGTTCTAGTTTGGGAGGTGTCGTTAGTTTGGTCTTTATTGTGAGGAGTATATAAAAATTAGAAATTAAATATCCGGTTAGTACATTTTAAGTACCTATAACATTTTCACAGTCGGGCTTTCGTTTTTTTTTTCAATAACTTACAATTAATCAATCCTTGACTTACTTTGACAGTCATGCCGTATAGGTCGACAACACCCCACACTTGCTGTTCCACTTTATCAGTAGCAACGCCTTGGTCTAGACCATTTATAAAGTAATGGCAAATGGCCATTACTTTTTTTCATCATGCCCACTGTATCACCTTCCTAGAAAGAAATAAAGAGTATCGGATTGTGGTGACTTTTAGAACAGACTATCTTAAATCAATGCGTATATAAAGTTTCGCATCCAGACTGTCGATCATTGAGGTCTTCCTTAGTGTGGAGCCAATTCTGTGGTCAGGCTAGTCCATGATCTCTAGAAGACTCATAATTTACTCGTGGGAGAGCTACGTTTCGGTAAATATGGGCTCGACCAGGGTGGTACCACGGCCTTACAAAAACCCGGTGTAAAGCAGTTTTCGCTTTGATTTTTACGTAGTGAGTGAGGTTACCGAAGCTACATTTCTCCCTCTCCCTTTGATTCTAGGGAAAGGGACTGAAAGGGTAGCAATTCACGTTGTGACTCTTGAGTTGCAGGCGTCTATAGGCGGCGGTGGTCACCTAAAATCAGCTGACCCATTTGCTCCAGGAGTGCCACCAGAAATGAAAACTTGTTTTCTTTTATCATAACAGGAACAAAAAAGTTTTTTTTCGATTCGTAAAGTTCCGACATGAATATATATCTATGTTGTACGTAGGTATATACACAATATATGTTAATTCAATGTATTTCAACCCAAACTCAACTCTCGTGTAAACAGGACCAAAACATGTGGATATAAAGAGGTGTCGATAACGGTAACAGTGTCGCGAGTTCAATGCTTTTTTTCCCCATCTCTAAAAAAATATTTTGTTTGTTGTTCAAAAATGCTCAGCGCGCCTAAAGAAATTTTCACTTCAAAAATCAATTCTTATATTAAGTTTGGAGTTTGTACTATTGACCCATAATGAATCCGTCCCCCCGGAGCATCGTTATCCAAGCATTACATCTCCATAGAATAAGAGCAAGTGGTTCTTGCGAGATTTGAATCAAACTGACGAACATTATAAGTTAAATAAAAGCTTGTAATAGATCTATCGTCGCTGGTCTTGTAAAGAATGACATATGGATATCAAATAATATATTAATAATAATAATAAATTGATTTAAAGTCCAGATTTAAATAATTTGTATAACAATGATAATCCTATTTGTTTCTTTAATGAAATCTGTCAACCGAAACTACGCCAATTTTAACACTAAGAGAAGACTTGTGACTTCTCTTCTTATTCTCTACTCTACTATCACTATAGTTAGTATTTTTTTGTAATAGGCGTGCTTAGAAGCGGGACTAACTTACTCTCAACTCATCCAGGTTAAAATTGCCATATTCCATACAAGTGCCCTGGCCATTAATCAGCACTTTACACCCAGACATCATGATCGTACCGGTGTCCATGTTCGTCATAGTCGATGGGAATCTCAAAGTTGCAGGGTTATGCGATGTTACTCCCACCTATAATATACATTATATCTTTTATACAGCCCCATATGCATTTGATACAAAATTATTAATTATAGGGAATTTGTGTCATAAAATATATTTTTTTTGTATTTTGTTACTAAAATCTTTTTTTTCAAGTATCACACTAGGAATATGTATATCCTGTATCGCGGGGGACTTTACACACATACATGAAACGGACACAAAGAACACCCCGACTCAGAACAACAATTTGTGGATTACACAAAGTGTTGTCCCATGTGGGCATCGAACCCACAACACTCAGCGCAGTAGGAAGCGGTGAGGTGACCGCTTAAACTATTACGCCATCCGTGCAATCGTCAATAATATTCAAAGGCAGCTTACTAAACAGTATATTTGGGTAGTCACCTCAATGCTGCCACTCCACTTGTCTACAAGCCTATCAATCCGTATTTCGAACAGCTCGTTATCATGAAGTGGTCGATGTGTCATCACTACGCCGTTATTGTAGTCGTCCAAAGGGCGTGCTCGTTCTGCACACCTGTACATATAGCCATCTCTATATGACTGAGGTCGATTTTCGTTCGTAATAAAAGGAGAATTGTTTCTGAGAACATGTTTCGGTTTTCAAAGTTGTTATCTGATAATTTCTGAGTTAATGCAGGATAACTATTTTAATATATTAAGGTATATGTGTTAAATAGACACTTGTTTTTCATTTGAAAAATCCATGATGAAGTCGCAAATCTTGATTACATTTACAGTATCTAATTAGATACATGTGTTTTTACACATGTAGGTATAATATCACTGTTCTGCATAAATGGCCCGGCTCGACCGAAGTGATAGCACGGCCTCACAGGATACCAGTGTTAAGCATTTTCTTCGATGCTTTATACCGAGTGAATGCGGTTGCCAGGGCACATGTGGCTCTTGACGTGATAGTCAATTACCATGACCCGTCTGCTCGTTTGCACCGGTACACCATAAAAAAATGATATAAGCAGCAGAACACAAGTCTGTGAAAGCTTCACTTACTTGTTATTAGCAGTCAGCTTTATCAATATACCACATCTTGGATGAAATCGTAGCCGGTCTTGAAGCACTATAAAAAAACATACAATTTAGAAACTACTCTTGATTTAACTAAAGAAATTAAATACAGTGAAGAATAAATTAAATTACCAAGAGCACAAGCACCTTCGGATGTTCATTGGAATGCAAATATTTCGAAATTTCTTTAGGATATGCGGATTCTGGTGGTAAACCGGCTACTTCCATTTCACTTGATGTCAATGTATCATCATTATTAGGATCTTCCTCTATCTATAAAATAATGACAAACATTTGGTCTTTTATTTGTCAATTTATGAATAGAGTTATATTTTTGAGAAGGCTTATAGGACTTAGATCTACTTATATTCCCATTGCAATTCATTCGAATTGTTTAGGAATAAAGTTGTTTTATGTTAATATGGTGACCATTTTATATGGTGTTAGTTCAGTGATTAGGTAATAACTGGATCTCTAGAACACTTATTTTTTGCTGTAGAAAACTGAATTGCGAGACTTATAGGGATTGACACGTCTTGAATAACTTCGAAAAAGGCACAGTAGGGTCTTTTCTTTTTTTTGTTTGATTTTGTTAGATTTCTATCGTGTCATCAGATTAGATTAAAATAATTTATCGAACAAACTACTCATATTTAAAAACCTTTTTTCAGTTTTATAACTGTTCATCCATGCTAGGAATATTGATTGAAAGGAAACACCTTCAGACTGGATTAACTGATATTTATAATTTTATCAGATTATATTAAAAGATTATATTAAACTAAACAATAAGTTATCAATAATACAATTTCACTTAGAAATTGTATTATTGATAACTTATTGTTTAGTTTTTTTACTTGAATTGCCAATATGAATGAATTTTGAAATACTTAATGCCTAAAAAGAATGCTTAAAACTTAATAAATTTTGCAATAAAATACCACTATATTCAGGTTTCAGGTCCAGTAAAAAATTAACAAAACTTCAAATTATACTGATCAATGATTAAAAACAAGACAAAGTTTAATGAATTATGGTCGACATTCGACCACCACGCGATTTCTAGTTTGTACTTCCCACATTTTGACTTTATTTGTTGTTTATTTCTGTAATTTATTTGCTAATTTGTTATTCTTCGTCTTTCTTTCAATTTTTAAATGTGTGCTTTATATGAAAGTAGAATGTACGCTAACCATATTTAATAAGCATCCATTGTATGTCCCTAACTACATTATATATGATTTAGAAATAATAAAAAAAAAAGAAAATGTTTACCGGAATGACTGACTGCTGACGTCAGTAAAACGATTGTGAGTATACAATATAAAACACAGATATGTGTAGTTTTAATAGTAGTTTAGCATTTCAATTATTATTTATTTATATAGAAAGCTTTTTGTTATTGCAACAATATCTAACCTGATCTAAACTTGTCTCCATAATTGGTCTCATTTCAGTTGCACGCATAATTGAAACCTGTACGCACTGACCGTACAAGTCAATGACAGCAAATAATTTCGGTGGCATTTCCTTTGCTGCTATTCCAAGACATCGGCTATTTACATAGAACATCAATTCTCCCTGTGAAAGACAGTAAGTCATATCGTAATTATATTGTTGTATTATAGCAGTTTCACATAAGTTCTAACAACTCAATAAGTAGTCATTACAAAAGAGAACAAAAATTCCAAGAGAATCAGACTAACACCATATTTTATGCATTCATTATGTCTTTGTATGTAATGTTTGTCCTGAAAAAACTTATAAAATTGCTATAATATAATGCATTTTTTTAAATTCTGTATCTGGTTTGAACTCCTAATTTAGTTACTGTTGTAGAGTTGTGATGCGAGAGTTGGATTCTCATTATTAAGTACTAGCTGACTCAATAGACATTGTCAAATCCAAACATGTTTTTTTTGTGTTGGTTCATTTCACCGTAAAAATAAAAACTAAAGATTTAGTTTAGCAGCGCACTTAAAAAAAATGTTCTTTTCATTTGCAACAAGGTTAAATTTTGTTATATTATGCTAATGATGCATTAAAATATTTACATAGTGATCTGATAAATTGTCAATTTAAATATCAGAATCTTATAGTACTGTACTTTTTAGTCTCTAATAAAGTCATACTAGACTAGACTAGGAATCTTATAAGATTGTGAAAACAGGTCAACAAAACTGCCTACCTTGGACGTCCGCATAACACCAACACAGTCTCCCTCTCGTAAGGTGTCCAATTCTGGTCCATAAGAATTGATCAAAGTGACACCATCCTTCACTATTGAGCTGCCTGACATTATCTGAAATGCAAATGTTATTTTTGTGTGTTTTTGTCATCATATTATTATAATAGTAGGTACTATGGCCCATAATCTGAAGTGTGGGTGTGTTTTTTTTTTACTTTTTCAAAAAAATGTCCCACTGTTCGGAGTGGTCATAGGCCTCCTCCGATTGCTTCCACTGTTCTGTCTGCAGCAACTGTGGTGTGGTTAGGTGAATGTCAACTTCCCATCTTCTTGTTGGAGAGCCAGATTTTCTGCAGCCAACTCTAGAGTACCACAGGGTCACTTGCTTACTCCACTCCTTCTCCTTCCCGCAGCGAAACATGTGACATATCCATCAGAATGTCGGTAATATTTGTTGTTTTCCTTATTTCGGTGTTAGTTATTCTATCTTGTAACTTAATTTCCAAAATACTCCTTTCCATCGCCCTTTGACTCTATGCGAGTTTCTTGTGTGACTTTGAGTAGAGGACCAGGTCTCTCAGTATATCATGTAGGGAAGGATACAGGTGTTGAAACTTTGCGTTTAATAAAAACGCTTAGCTATTAGTTTTTCATGATCTCCTTCAAGAACCAGTTATCTTTACTGAATTTAAATATTTGTTTACTGGCTCATTTATTTAAAAAAAGCCAGCCATTGGTTTTTTTTAAGGGTGATTTCTTTTGTTGTTCATTAGATTTCCCGATGCAGAGAATGCTTGTTTTCTGGGCATGCCAGTTGCCAGAATACATGAAATATTGCAGGTCTATGTTTAAAAAAAAAAAATTTGATAATCAATAATTTGATTTTAAGTACCTCAAAAAGTCTTCTACTCTCAAATCACTACTCAAATTCTCCAATAAGACTAGTTTTTTTTTTGAAGAAGTTGAGTTCCATAATAAAAAATCCGTTCTGAGTGAAATCTTTTTGCATTAGGACTCTGCAAAAGAACACAGAACTAAGGACTTATTTTAGCTGGAGTCCAGTCCCTGAGGACTTAAAGAACTCAAGTTCTGTCCTTCATTATTCAGGAGTCACAAGCACATTGCCAGTGTTTGTGCTAGTACACTCTTTTCTTGAAAGTTTGATATGTGATGATATGATATATTTGATATGTAGATGACAATACCTGCTCATAATACTACTACACTCATTCATACATGAATTAGTATGAAAGAGATAATTGTAATTAAATTTATAATTTTTATACTTTTAAGTGTGTTTTTTACTCTTTAATTGGGTACACCATTAAGTCTTGCTTCACTGAACTATTTTACTAGCTTACGCTCACAGCTCTGCCCACCATTATGTTGGTTATTGTGGTAATAAGTAGCCTATGTTACTTGCTGATATTGTAGACTTCATTGGTGAAGGAAATTTAAAAATTGGTTTTGTGCTTTAGGCCTAAATGTGTAACAAACAAACAAACTTACTTCCACATTTACAAAATAAGTATGGAAGTATTGATTAAGAATTACATTGCACAGTTGTATTTGTGTTGTATTGTATTATTTACACTGTTAGCCAATGTGTTAGCAACAACTACTTTAATTAAAACTTAATAAGTCAAAGATCTCAGGCCAGTTTATGTCCCAGTCCCAGCAACTTCAACAACCAGATAGACATACAGATATGCAACCCTGGCTATCACAGTCTCAATTCAGTCATTGATGTTTCAGTTTCTTCTGTGTTGCTCTCTTTCTCCCTCTCTCTCTATCTGCTTATTTTTTCCAAATTTAGATTGTTCCTTTCTTTTTTAACTTTCTGTTATTTTTTGGCTTTTGGGTCATAAGAAATATTACAAAAAAGAGTAAGAAGAAGTAATAAGCAGTACACACTTACCCATGCTGTATTTCTCAGTTTAGTAGCTGTTGCTGGAAGTTCCACAAACTCGGGGTCCAATGTTGTAACGCCTATCTCGAGACTGCCATTCCAAACATTGACCTAAGATTGAAAACTCTATACTCATTGTGAAATTTGTTGAAAAAACGGATACTGTTCTGATCTGACCAATTTATTTATAGAAATGGATTTTGATGTTTAAGTAATTACTAGAAAGAAATTGAAAAAGGCAAGGAATAAATTCATTCCATTTATTTTGTAATATTTTGTCTCAAGCCAATTAATTCTATGTGTATTTATCTGTTTCTTTGTTCTTTGACTTACCTTCCGATCAATGCACACTTCGAATATAACATCATCCTTCAAGGGCTCGCAGCTCAATATCAACCCATGGTTAAATTCTACAAAATTTCTTACAGCTGTAAGGTTTTCATTTAACAATGTGACCCGGTCGCCGCACCTTCTATGAAACCTCATTGTTTTCCAATCCAAACAATGCAAGCAGGTTAAAATTTATTAGCAAATATTCTGGACATTTTAACATAATCAAATCTTACTCCTGTGTACCTACTTCATAGTCATATTAATTAACCGTATTATGAGAAAACTAGCACAACGTATTAACGTTGTGCTAGTGCAGTAATTATACTGTGATGGTTATTCATTTACGCGCGTACAAATTGCCATATTATTTAGTAAATAAAAATGTTTATAGAACTGAATACTATTTTTCTCACACATTATTGTAGATTTAATTTCATAAAATTGATCAGCACCATAGAAAAAATAACACAATAGAAAATATCATTGATTTTCGCATCCAATAGGAGTGAGTGACATTTAACTTTTTTTCTCACATAGAGGATACAAGTTTTTTGCGGCACCGCCTGCAATAGCAGCGTGTTACTTTGAATCAAAAACTAAAACATTGGATAAAACGACTTTCTTTAGATCTTTAAGTCATCGTCCTCAAAAGTTTGATATTTTTTTAACTATTTAACCTAAAACTATAGTAGAAAAAGAAACAAACAAATGTTACACTAGCATTATCTCTATAAAAATGTAGAACAAAATAGAGTAATCTTAATTTCAATTTCATGGAATCTGAATTCTTGAACAGTTGGTGTGCATGCTTTGGTTTACTTAGCCATCGTTTGTTCGGCCATAATATAACCCGCATAAACCATGAAAAAGTTAAATTCAATTAACTATTCACTACTGCATTCCATTCGTATTTATTATAATAATAGGTCTTTACCTATGAAATTGCCGTTTTGTAAGCAATAAGTGAAAGTACTTATTTTTTCAAACTTTTTAATTCTGTTATTCATTCAATGAATTATATTTTGATAGTACACGCGGTCTACGCGAATAACGTAATTTCTATTTACAAACTAGGTTGGAGTTGGGTTTAATTCTACTTTTTAGCTAGACTTTTTAGCGCTCCAAACTACCTGTTATTTATTGTTTATCAGCCTACATTTATTATATTGCTTCCACATTATGTAACATACGTCGTCCAGACACAAAAATAAAAACCTATGAATGGTTAAGTAAACTCACCTATGAAGAGACAGAAAGTTATTAACTACCTACTACAGCATAAAACATACTTATATTTAGAGGTAGGTTAATTTTATTATAAGTATTCCTTATGTGTTATATTTGTATATTATTTATATGTGGTATAATATATATTATGATATAATTAGTACCTAATTTAAAAGGGATCTCTTAATTTTAAGCGTTTCTTTTTGTTATCTTATCATTGATAGCTTATCAGTGTTTTTCTTTCTATCTTTCTATCTTATATATAAAATTCTCGTGTCACAATGTTCGTTCCCGTACTCCTCCGAAACGGCTTGACCGATTCTCATGAAATTTTTTGTACACATCGGGTAGGTCAGAGAATCGGCCAACATCTATTTTTCATACCCCTAAATGGTAAGGGTGACCCATCCCTAATTTTTTTTTGTTTTGCAATACAACGTTTGCCGGGTCAGCTAGTTATGTTTAAAATTCTGAAGTGCAGGAGCTTTAAACCATATTGTAAATACGTTTGGCTGGGTCCCCACGATACAGTCTTGCCTAGTGTGGTGATCGCGTCAATTTTTTGTAACTGTGAGTTTTAGTGTTTTCTTTTTAATATTTTTTTATTCTTGTCTTTTTTTTAATATAATAATAACAAAACAAACTAACTAGAGCTTGTACCATGAAAACTAGAATGATTGATAGAATACATATATATTTTTTTGTAAAAACATACATAATATATATAGAAAACACCCAAGCTCCGAAACAAATATTATTATTTTATAATAGGTAGGTACATTCATTTATAAGTATCATTACTGTTAAAATAATTAAAAAAGTAGTATATAGGTCTATGGTTTTCATTGCTACTTGTAATCCGTATTATTTTAATATGCTCTGTTATATTCTCTGTCAAGAAAATACCGGGCAAAGATCAATAATACACAAAATGTTTGTTATTTATCCAAATTTATTTTATCACCTTGAAAGTATGCTCCTTCAGAAACGATACAAGTACGCCAACGAATAATCCAATCATCAAATCATTTTTAAACGCTGTTTCCGGAACCGAGTTCAGTTCTCGCCGCGAATTCTCCTTTATGTCTTCTACCGTTTCATGAATGCTGGGTCAAATCTTCAGAGCGAGGCAAATCTTCCATCACATCTTGACCGTTTTTGAACGCTATGTACCATTCATAAGCACGTGTTTTTGATAAAGTCGATTCACCGTAAGCCTTCTGTAACATTTTCAGTGACAGTGAAGAACAAAATTTAAGAAAAACTTTTTGTTCGATGTTTTTGTCCATTATGAAATTCGCAATACACACTAGATATGATATAGCTAAAAAAACACTGTGGTTAATATAAATAACAGATGCAACTCAAACTCTGCGCCAAAATAGAAAACAGTTGTGCCAATCTAACAACAACAAAAAAAAAACAAAAATTTTAATTAGGAACCTTAAACAAATCATCTATTCCCGATACTTTTTTGATTTAATTTAAATAAAAAAATAACGACACCTTCGAAAAATTTAGTCAATTTCTAATAGTAAAATTCAATGTAATTCCTGGCGATTAAGGTTTATAATAGTTTATTTCACCCTTGTTTTGCAATTGTATGCCTGTCTTATACCTATTTGTTTCTATTTTGTGTATGTGTTAAGATGCGGCGATATCGGTTTTGGAAGTAATCGAGCGCTAATTCATTTTTAGAGTCTTATTATTACGATTTCTGTGATGATATGCTTCTGCCAACTGCATTATCTAAATTTACATTATTTAAGTCTTTTCAATTTGTCTGAAAGTAAATATGTACTTTCGTTTATATTCGTTTTTAACTCCTCACCTACACCACTATTAGTACATTCTATCCTCAAATTATAAAGTTGAAGAGTTTGTTCGTTTGTTTAGTTGAGCGCACTAATCTCAGGAACTACTGGTTCAAATTGTTTTTTTTTTGTATTGGATAGCCAATTTATCGAGGAAGACTATTTTATTATAAAATCGGACACTTTGATCTAGAAGCGACTTGTTTATCTTTTGGAACCTAGAGGCGGGTACTACAAGTTTATTTCTATTTCTGGTATTTAAAGAATGTACATCACTTTTTTCAAAAAGCTATCCTTGTTTTGATGAACATATGTTACATTTTCATATATGCATTGACATGCCACTGTCATTATCTTTATTTCTTTAAATTTCTTCCTTAATGCAAAACAATTGCCTACATTATAAAGCGCTCGAATCGCTCTCTTTTGCAGTACAAAACTTGTTTGAATGTCGGCAGCATTCCTCACAGTAGAATACCGTACGACATTATGCTACGAAAACAACTGAAGTGAACAAGTCGTGCTGTATTAACATCAGTCAACTCTCGAATTTTTCTTACTGCGTATGCGGCTGAACTGAGTCTACTCGATAATTAATCAATATGTGGGCCCACTGTAGCTTAGAATCTATTGTTATACCTAAAAATTGCGTAGTATTAACAAGCTCCAACTCGACATCCTTAATTACAGTAGTTTTCATTGGCTTGACGTTTGGCATAGTGAAACGCATACACTTAGTTTTTTGATCATTTAAAAGCAAATTTTTCAAACCACTTTTGAAATGGCGCTGTTTATGTCTGTGAAATTAGTAAGTGTCCGTTTTAGTCTAAATAGTAGTGATGTATCATCTGTAAACAACACAATCTCGAGATTGTCCTTGACAGGGTGAGGTAAGTCGTTAATATATACTCATAACAGAAAAGGGCCGATAATAGAACCTTGTGGAACGACAATTCCATATCATTTTGCTGAATCCTGTAATCCAGACATAAAGCGTCAGCGTTTCATGAACAACACAATCAAAAAGTTTAGATAAATGGCAACAGATACCTAGAGAATCGAGAGCATCAAATATATGTTTTACTAGCTCAACACTGGCATCAGTTGTAAAGCGACCCCTTGTAAAACCAAATTGTCTATTGTGTAATAAATTATTATTATTAAAAAAACGTAATTGATCGAACGTCAATTTTTCAAAATATTTGCTAAAAACTGGTAGCACTGAGATAGGTCTAAAATAAGTTGGGTCTGATGTACTTACTACCAGATTTGAATAAGGGAATAAATTTAAGATCAGGCATTACACCACTATCAATACATTGATTAAACGTAAATCACAAATTTATTAGCCACAAGAGATATAATTATTTTAGTAATGAATACAGAATTTCCCCATAGGTCGGTTGTTTTTTTAACATTAATAGTCTTAAAGGCTTTACTATTTTCAAACGGCAAAACATATTGGAACTTAAATTCATTATCAATCCTACTAACGTTATCTTTTATAAATGATTCTGCAAGGCATGGTGAGGAGTTTAAAGATTTAATATTTAATACAGGAATGTTAGTAAAAAAGTTCTCAAATGCAGCAGCAACCTCAGCATTTGATGTGATAAATTTAATGTTTATATTTAAATTAAATTACATACACATAGTTATGAAACTAGTCACTTTTATTATAATTCCTCCATCATATGACTCGTATAATCTTTTCCTACTTTTGAGTAAGCCAGTGATAGCCCAGTCACTAAATGTGGCGTTACCTTAAATCACTAGGGTTTTTGGTGTAAAAATGGTGTTAAATGTTGAACATAAGTTTCAAAAAATGTATTATTATATGTATAATTATATATTAAAGCCTAGTATTTTTTATAATTTATAAATTATAATTATAAATTACATTTTTAAATTATATATATTAATTATATAATAAAGATTAACTAATCATCATCATCATCAATCATCAACAGCCTTTAATAGTCCACTGCTGGACATAGGCCTCCCCTTAGAAAGGAGGTTTTGGCCTACTATACCACGCTGGCCAGACGCGTTGGTATAGGGTTTCAAGTTTTCCTTCTCTCTGCAGTGTTGTTGTCCTGCGTAGTTTTCTCCCTTAACTAATCAATTTATTAATTATCACTAGCGCCATTAATATTTACGATCGTTCAGAAGTATAACAATCAGGAAAAAATATTAATAATATTACAACTATCATAGTGCTGTACTAGGGCATGATTGCACGAAGCCTTAGTTGAGCAAGTGCAATATAGATTTGTTATTCTGAACTCGCTAAAGTTCAACTAAGTCTAAAGTCGAAACATAGCTGAGAGTTCTGATTTAATAAGACTTGTTGAGTTCAATGTCTTGCTATTTATCGATTATATCTGGCGCGCCTTAGCTTCTAGAGATAGATTAAAAGATTTTTTTTAGTTAAACAAACTATTGCAGGGATCCGGGTACGGCAGCTGATTAATAATATAATTCATATTACAAACAACTATTTAATTGTTTCTGGTTAAAAATATAATAAAATGTCTAACAACTAATAAACTAAGTTTATTTCTCTCACTTCTAGCAGGTTTGTATCTGTCGTAAGCTCTAAACGAAATGTCTGACTTTAAGAATTTACATAAGCAACCTTGATTATTAAACAATTTGTTTCGATAAGGATTCATTTCATTACATGAACGTCATCATGTTTCAATGTTAACCTTTTATTGATTAGGGCATGACATTATTCAGGGGTTATTGTAGCGTAACTACAATAACCCCTGAATAATGTCCTTATATATGTCATACAAGCTTCCTAAACTTTTTTTTAACTGATGAGGTCTCTCTCTCTCCCTTCAGCCTGTCTCGACCCTTCAACGTACGCCACTCATGGCGATCTTGTTAAATATGGACTTCAAAATATGGACTCAAGGTCAACTGCTCGACATAGGCCCCTCCTTAGAAAGGAGGTTTTAAGATTTTATCCCACGCTGGCCAGACGGGTTGGTATAGAGTTTGTTTCAAGTTTTCCTTCTCCTGGCAGTGCTGTTGTCTCGAGTAGTTTGCTCCCATAGTCGGCTTTTACGACACCCACGGTTGACAGGTTGTGACCACACTGTGTCAAATGATTTGTGTATAAACCTTTATAACCTTAGTAGGTATGTATTTGTTACTTATATGGGTTTATATGTGTTAGTAGTATGTATATTGTAAGCGTAATTAGTATGTTTATTTTTATATATATTCATTATCTAAAGTACGAGTATTATAAAGTACACCATAGACTACCCTAAATCAGATTAAACAATATCCGTGTAAAGACGTATAAACAAATAAAATAAATAAATGTTAAAAATGCGATTCGGGAGTTAATTGATGGCGAAGTTACCTCGGGGCACTGTATAGAAAAACTTAAATGATTTATGAAGTGCACCCAAGGTAGGCGTTATATTAAATTAGGGTTATAAAAGCAGATAATTTTTATCCCTGTAATCTGGCTCAATTCTTTTGTAAATCATTGTTTTGTATAAAAATATGTGTATTAATTGAAATCTGTATAATCATTGGAGGTAATTGGAAATTTTTAAACATGATTTTATTTGTCTTTTACATCAAATAAATGCACTGGTAAAAAGTGGGCACAATAAAGCAAGAAAGTCGTGGAAAACAAGTTAATTGATTAATATGTTTATTTCACCACCTCAAGATTTTTAAGTAGTAAATACACCCACCCTCACCTAGGCTAGTGGATGAATTTACCACTAAAGATCTAAAAAAGGGACAACTTACCCGCTGGAGAGATTTTTATAGGGTGAGCCAACCAGCTAATATATATACAGTATACATACCGTATAATTGCAGAACTCTCTAACCACTTTCCTACAAATATTTATGATTTACCAGTCGTTGTTAACAAGTGTTAGTTAGTTTTAGGTACTTAGCAGTATGATTTATATGTGTGTAAATATAAATGAAGACTAAGACTAATAATTTTCTTGACTAATTTATTATTAAATATGTCGTTTTAGCAAATATGTTGTACGTATCACAGCGAACGGGTTACGGTATCATTCGTATTTCTTTTTATAAGTAGGACAGTCTGAATAAGTATCACTTTTTATCGAATACATTTAATAAAATAAATTATAAGAAACAAAAACCGGTGATTGTGAATAATCCGTTTATATATAATTACAGTATTCATGTAAATTCTGCTATGCCATCAAAAACAAAACTTGTAAAAAAAACAACTCAGTTCTTCTATTGTAGAAAGCTGTGAGATCCATGTAATACCAAGTCGGTTACTTTATTAACTCCCTACTTAAGGGACCTTCTGTCTTAAGTTATTATGTAATTAGATAACCTAACAACATCATATAATCTTTAATGTTTTAAATAAAACAGATTGACTTGGCGGGGTCACTACTACTACAGAAAATATATGTGTAAATAAAGTTTGACACCCATTCAAGTCGCCAATGAAAGCTCACATGAGTAGTATCTACATTAAAATTATATTGAACAGTTTCCCGCGAATTCACACAGCTAGTTTATAAATATAATGTACATTATGAAATTCACAGACTTATTTGTTTGGCCATCTAATTTCCATATGCTTAGAATTAAGAATCATAGTAATCATACTCATGTATACATTTGAATGAATCAATTAATAAGAAGATAGTCTCTCGTTGTTTTGTTTGCCGCAAATGCCAAATTTATGTCTACTATACAATTTAATACCGTTGTTGAATTATTTTAGAGGCAACCTGAGTTTCGTGTCTTGAGTCTCGACACGACAATCCCGAGACATAAAACTCCGATGTATTTCATCGTATCGTGATGGAAAGTTAAGCAATATACGTATCAACTTTAAGCTGAGACGATTAGATTACAATTTTGATTAAAAATCTAGGTATAGAATGTTCAAGTTTCACATAGCCAAGGATAAGAGCCCTCTGTAGTGATGCTAATACTCTAGGTATGTAGACCACGTTTAACATAAAAGCCGTAGGTTCGAGCTACATATGAGTTTTCTCAACAATCGATTTTTCCTCGATAGGAGCAGACTTGCGCTTTTGTAAATAAATCTTAGAGGTTGACTACGAGCGTCACTTGTTAGCTACAATATATATTCTATGGTTAAACATTTTTTTGTTTGTAAAGTTGTGTTTGAATTTTACACACAAAGGAATGTGGTATTCGCAATACTTAAAGTTGGAAGAATTATATTTGTTGTAAATTAGAAAACAATATTATAAACAGTAAAATTGAGCTACTATGGTACAGCTTCTACAGTTCAACAATGTCACTGAAGTAAAGTCGAAATTCGTCCAGGGAACTGTCTCCAGTACACGTAAAAAGGACAAAGGCGACACGTTTCGATGAAAGGCATTTAGTGCGCGTTTTGATGAAATTTGTGAACACGTTGTTACAGTCAGGATCAAAGTTATCTATGTTAAACATAACTACCCAAAATTATGTTACTGTACTGAAACTTCAAATTGTCTTAACTACGATGGAACAAATTATCTTTGCAAGTACGAATTTCTGAAATATAATTTCGTGTCAATATTTCATGAATAGCTAGTCAATCATAGCTTACCTTAAAATGTGTATAGATTTAAATTGTAACCTTAGTAGAACATTGATTACAAATGCCTGAACGGATTTTTTTGTTTTATTTTACATAGTTTTCGTGAAGTATTAACTTTATTTTTGTGAATATTTCATAAACATGTAAAAAAACAACAAATTACTAAAGTTAGTTATAGTATAAACTACAGGTAAAATATTAAAATATACAACGGTTTGTGAAAATGTGTGACATTACCGCGACATTACTATTGTTAGACGTTTTGAATTAAAGATATTCCAGTTTAAAGTTGGCGAGGTTATGTATATGACAAAAAATACCTATGAACTTTTAAACATGAATAAACGCATTCTTATAGTAAAATAAAGTGGCAGCTAAGTAGTTTTACCAGTTATTAGAAGCAGATTCTTTATTTGTTTTTACAAACTAATAGTTCTAATCCACACAACTGCACGGTAACAGGCGGTGTGCGTTACCCCAGCAAAATAATGTCGAAAATGGTCATTTAAACGTTATAGATAATTAGTTGCCCCTTCTGTAATTGTTAGGCACATTTTTAAATTTGTTTCATTAATTTTTTAATATTTTTTATCTTATTTTTTTTTGTTATTTCAAAAAAACATTTCCTGCTGTGGTAACGTTTGAAACGTTACCGCAGCCAGACATTTTCTTTTTTAATTGTAATATTGAAATATATATTAGCTAAATAATTAGTTATCTGGACAAGGTAAATGTTACAACTTATTTGGTATTTGTATTTTCTTCGGCTGCGAAGTTATTCGAAATCCTGCTGGCGTAACGTGTGTAACGATCTTTTGTACATAACTTCTTAAGGATTCGTTTTAATTTGTTTGACAATAACGAAACAAAAATAATGGACCGTTTAAAAAATATTTAAATAAGTATGAAACACTTCAATACGTCCTAACAGTTTGAATAAGACCTCTAAAGACTTACTTTAGACTTTGTTTAGTTCAGTTGTCTACCTGTAAAATTTCAGCGTCGTACATACTCGTATAATAATTTACGAGATAATTAAATAAAAGTCATTAGGAGGTGCAAGACCGTGGTAACCCGACCATGTTTAGGTTAAAAAAGCAATCACCTAGTACATTGTGCTGGCTTTTAAAATATGTAGGATATTATTTGCAAGTTTGCTACGGATATGTCCATAAGTGTTACAAAAAACTATATGTTTCTTAAATAATATTTATTTAGGATTTTTTATTGCAAAATTAGTAATTAGCCGGGAGATTAGGTATTGTTTTGAATGCTTTTGTTGTTCATAGAATTGGCACAAAATCATAAATCAAATTAAATTATAATAAAATAAATTATTTATGTAAAATTAGTAATAAGTGATATACCTACCTACCTACAAGTTATGATTGTTTTTAATTGGTTCACCTCGAACGAAATTTCGATATTTGCATTAGTAATTAACATACTAAGACAAGAATTCGCAATTAATTACGGAAGCGCACACGCACTTTACAAGACGTATATTATCTGCCTAAGGGTCTAGTCTAGTTTAGTGCACTAGATGCAAATTGCAAACAATGAAGTACCCCCTTATCCCCTACTCTCCCACGTTCTAGCTAAGGATGTATTATTGGCGATTCTTGATTGACAAATATAATCTGACCAATAAATTTATCTATAAAAATGTATCGCTTTCACTCGATAAATTAAATTACCGTTATCATTTCACAAATGTTTATTTTCAACATACATAGGTATAGATAATTCTCGGTTCTCGGTATAGAGCACAGGACAATATTACTCTTACGAGGTATACGACTGTTGGGCGATGCAATGTTGATGCATTCTAATTTACAACTGTATTTTTCTAGTGTTATGGTCTATTTTAACTTAATGTAGATGACTTGTTGATTTAAAAATTTGATGCATTCAAGTCTAAGCTCTATACACCTCAAAATAAAATCCAATTTTTCAGTGTTATGTCTCTAAAATCAAGGAAATGAAACGTTTTCTTATTGGTTTAAATTTTCGATTTATTACAGTCAGGTGAATCGTTCATACATGTATCTACATATTTATAATTTTAGCAGACCAGTGCAGATTTTCCGCTCCGGTAGTTAAAAATACTAAAGAAATTTTAAGTAAAGAAACTAGTGCTTAAGATCCATTAGGAAAAAAAACAAAATAAATAATAATTTTGAATGTATTTAACACTGTAACGAAATCTTAAGGTGTATTAAACTAAATATTTTAAAAGACAGCACAATGTACTACGAGACAGACTCCCCGTGTAGTGACGGATTAAGAATACGGAATGTCACTACCCCAATTACCCCACTAACCCGTGGGTGTCGTAAGAGCCGACTAAGGGCGCAAAACAACGCAAGACACCAGCACTGCAAAAAGACGGAAAACTTGACACAAACCCTATACCAACCCGTCTGGCCAGCGTGGTATAGTAGGCCAAAACCTCGATGTGATGACTACGAGACAACATAACATAACATGTTGGGTTACCACGGTCTTGCACCTTCTAATGACAATGTAAATTATTATATGCATGACGCTGAAATTTTACAGGTAGACAACTGAACTAAAAATAAAATTTATTTTATTTATTTATCCGATGCTGTAGTAGTCTGTTAATGTCTGGCTATCAAAGATACCGCACTGTCACGATATGTACGCAACTCCCGTGGATGTACAAAGCTGCATATTATAGCAGTTAGCAGTGACTTTAGGGACAAGTTCCAATGCGGGGTATTGGCGCAAACGATTCTTACAAATGTTACAGTGGACACACCTTATACGTGTAGGCGTTACACAACTTCCCATCGTTTAAATTTTTTACTTTTATTATAATTTGTAAACGTAAATAAAATTACAAAATAAGTAGATACAAAAAAGATTGTGTTTTATGTCTTCAAATACGTGACAACACTATTTGTATTGAAAATAGTGAGTGCTATATCAATTAATCAAAGACACTTTTTTTATAACTTATTTTGTTTTGCGACTCACTCAGGTCTTGAACACAATTAAAAAAATTTCGAAATTACTTACTCACAATTTAAAATAAATACTTTTCTAGACGCTTAATAATTTCATCAACTACCTATTATTTCGTCACTGTATTTTGACCTACATAAAAACGTTGAAAGTTTAAGAAGTCCAGTTGTAAAAACATGCAGGTTTTTATAACTTGTTCCCAAGTTTTCCATTATGAATACAATCGAACTCCAAACCAGCAAGGGCGACCGCAAGAACACAAAAGTCTAGGTACATAAACAACTTCCTTCGACAACGCCCACCTGTTGAACACTCAACTAACTTCATATTACATTATAAATTTTGTTAGTTACTGTTAACGCAATGAATGTGCCGTTTACTTTTAAGTCAAGCTTTAGAAATAGGTAAGTTTGCGTTGCTTAAATGCTTGAGTACAATATATGTAACAATATTGATTGTTTAAAATAGAAGAATGACAGCAAAATTCCTTAACATTGCTTAGGGGGTTTTTTTAGGGGAATGACGGCATTTAATTTTCTTACATTGCGTAGAGCAAGAAAATAATCAGGAAATAAAATTGATGGACACGAGTTTCCAATCGCCGTGAATTGTGAAGATTATCTTCAAATATTATGTTACACAAAATGCCTCTTAGAGTTTTACTATATTTTGTTTCTGTAAAATCTCGGTTCACAAATACGAGTATTGTACACCAGACTGCGCGGTTCAGAGGTCAGAATGCGCCGACCACCAATAAGTTCATAAAGATTGGTATGCGGAAAACATCTTGTTGCAAGCTGAAATTGTTAACACATCGTATTTTGGAAGAAGGTTAAGGCTGACTACGCCGATTATTTTACAAGGCAAAAGAGAGAAAAAACATATTCGATTTCAAATACGAGTATTACCAACAGTAGTTGTGAGATAATAATAAGATATGAATTGTTATCTCAAGGATAATCCATCTCTGCCATTTTTATATTCTTATATTAAAATACACATCGATCTCGACCTTCCTCATTTCCAGCTCAATAAACCGAAACGAATTGAAATAGTTGATACTGTAGGTACAATATCCCTTAAGTAATTTTTCACAAAGACAATAAGGATCCATTCAGTACCTTTTTTATATTCTGATGTAAAAAGATAAAACGGTGTCGTTCTTAGTTATAAGTCTAATATATAGTTCGATATATAGGGAAAATAATCCAACTGGTGAACCTTCCTAAACTTTCAAGCTTACTAAACACTTTCATCATCATCAACAGCCTTCAATAGTCCACTGCTGGACATAAGCCTCTCCTTAGAAAGGAGGTTTTGGCCTACTATACCACGCTGGCCAGACGGATCCCTCCTATTACAGGCACAGAGTGGCACACCGTGTGGTTTTAGTCGGTCCGAGTCCGACACACCACCCCGCCGCAAACTCCGGTGGGGTGACGGTCCGCGTTGATTTCCACACGTAAAAAAAAAAAAAAGGGTTTGTGTCAAGTTTTCCTTCTCTCTGCAGGGCTGTTGTTCTGCGTAGTTTTCTCCCTTAGTCGTCTTTTACGACACCCACGGGATAAATAGGGGTGGTGACACTCTGTATTCTTAATCCGTCACCACACGGACTAAACACTTTGTTTAAACTAAAATGGTAAGTAGTATAGTTAGTGGGTATTTGTAATTGTATTTGGGGATTGTCCAGGTCAATGGGTATTTGTAACACTCATCTATCAAATACCCATTGACCTGGACAATGCAGTGATATATTAAGTGTAAAATTAGTACTTAAGATCGCTTGTTAAGTTGCAAACCCAGAAATAATATTGTCGAGGAAAAAGTGCCAGTTATAAATTTATATGAGAGTCAAACTAGTCAGTCAGTCAAGTTTGCGGTTTGAAAAATAAGAAACTGCACTTCACATATTTTAAAAACGTTTCTTTCTCACTTAAGAAGCCTTGTAATTCGCTGTAAATATTCAACGAGGATTCTACCTTTCATTAAAGTATTGGCAGATGTTCTACCAAAAATATTACTTGTATTTGTGATTTTGTGAATGAATGAATAATAGCTCTTTTAAATTATTTGCCAACTATCCCTACTACTGATATTTGGTTAATGAAATAATCTTATACCTATGAAGACTGGGCGTGTTTCAGTCGAGATCTGAAATCTGTACCCTAATTCCCCTTGAAGAAAGTGCTTAAACCAAATAAAAGTAAGAGATATTTTTAACCGACTTCAAAAACACAAAAGAGGAGGTTATCAAATTATTATATGCGATATTTCCGCCAATTGTGGACCGATTTTCAAAATAATTTTTGTAATCGAAAGGGTATGTTCCCAAGGTCGTACCGTTACCACTAAATCAGGATGTGATGATGTTATTCTAGAGAAGTCGAGGGAAACCCTCAAATTTTACATCTCCGAAAACGTGTTATAGCTTATTTCTCTAGCTATATAGGTAGTTGTGTTTAGTAGTCGTTATGTCATGTTGCTGAACTGATGATGGAAGGATCCTTGACCTTTAAGAGTTAGAAAATAATTATTTCAAAAATCTAATTATGTATTGATCTTGTATTATTCATTCAAGATATTTGTTAGGTGTTTGTTTTGGGTTACAGAGATATGTGCACCAGAGAGTACTAATGAGATTACAAAACATTTAGACAAAAAAAATGTTTATTACGCATTTATTTCATGTTTGTTACCTTAAAACTCTTTCATTTGTAAACTGATTTGGAAAATTCGTTTATATTTTAAAATTTTTGTTGCAATCGAAAGATTATACCACTAAATGAGAATCTGATGATGTGATCGTAGAGAAATCGAGAGAAACCCTCAATTGTACAGCCCCGACAACGTGTTTGTCTAACTATATAGGTATTTGCGGTTTATTAGTCGTTATGTCATGTTGCTGAGCTGATGATGGAAGGGTCCTTGACATTTAGGAGTTAGAGGATAACTCTTTAAAAATCTAATCATGTATTGACCTTGTTTTGTTTCTTTTACGCTATTTGTTAGGTGTTTGTATTAGGTTAGAGAGATATGCCCACAAAAGAGTCATATATGCGATTACAAAACATTTAAACAAAAAAAATGTTTGTTACCTCAAAATTCTTTAATTTGTGAACCGATTATGAAAATTCTTTTTTATTTGGAATAATATGCTACCCCTTCAGTTCCATTCAAATGTAAAAAAAATACCACCCCTGGTTTTGGAAAATTAAGTAATGTGGGAAAATAATATTTTTGGGGTTCAAATGTAACATCTTACTACCTTATCAAAATAAAGTAACGGGCTTATTAAACTATATTTAATATAATCAAACATACTACAGCTTAGTACTAAATATTACGGTAAGTAGTGTTTTAAATATCGTACTTGTCTATACATAAAAATATCTAACACTAAGAATGGTAAAATAAATCCTTTTAAAAATAGTAGAACCGACTTCAAACAGACTAGAAGGGACTATTGCTATTATAATGTTACCTGTTTTATTGAGGATACTTAATAGTTTCTCTACTTTGAGATGTATTTATTTTTAAATTTTTAGTGTTCTTTGTCAGTATTGTTTGAAGTCGGTTCAAATATTATTTTAAAATGATTTATTTAGCTTGAAATTAAGTGTCACATAAAGAAAAATGATTAAAGATTTGAATTTTTTAGCCAACGACTTGAATTAAAATTAAATGGACAGCTTTAATTACCTATTTAGGAGGTAGGTCTCAGTAGAACAGTTATAAATGTTATTCTTCTTTTAATTCAATGGCTCCATCGGATATCGATGATTTTGCCAACGTCAGGGATTGCCACTTTGAGAAACTGTTACATTTATGTAGTGTGTTGATGCAGTTCTTACACACCCACTGTAGTCTTGACATTTGTCGAGTTTTAATTCATAGATGACGAAACGTGAAAAAAATATAAGCCTAAGTGAAATTCTGGATGAAGTTGCATTGAAGTTAGCTTCAGTTTACATTTTTCAATTATCATCGCAAAATGTAAAACCGGTATTTTGTTTACCATCAATTCATTCATATCATTTGCCTACTCTTATCCCAATTTTATTTGGGGTCGGCACAGTACTTGTATGATTCTTCCATTCTATTACTACCTATTACATTACTAGCCATATCCTCTCACACACAGTTTACCATCAATTATCTTCAGCTTTCTTCTTTATTCTGTCGCGAAATTTAAAATTTATATATATATATTTTGTACAAACTACGATATCAAGGATAGGTATTTTATATTAAATTTAATTTTAAAACAAACAAACAGATTGTAAAGAATTCGATGTGACATGAGCACTGAATTGGAAATAGACTCTATTCATTTGGACACATGAATGGTAATTGGAAAAATTAGACGAGATGGGTGCACATTCTCAAAATTAGTCGGCATACAAGGGATTAAGCATTAGAGTTGGACATTAAAGTTAGTGCCTTTTGTAGGCGACACGATAAGAAGTTTTGATGTGGGCGGGATATCGATCGGCGCCAAATGAGTGCGCGCTTACTTATCTTGCCAGTAAACAGACAGCACGCTCAGAGTGGAGAGGTGGCCACGGGATGCATACGCTGATCGGGCTGTTTGTCGCTACGGCGGCGGCATACGCCATCGCAAGGCCCTCTGGTAAGTTCAAAATTATAATAATCATTTAAAGCATACAATGATTTACACAATATTTAAGTCTACATTTCATAATAATACTGTCGCTGATTTGCGTTTCCCGTGTCCGTCCCTGTAATTGCGAAGTTATTTTACAATGCTGTGCGTAACGCCAAATGTGAAAAATTAAATAATCATCACTGATAATACTCGTAAATATAGCTCAATAAAATGATTGCTAACATCAACTTTATGCCGACTGACACCTGTTACATGCATCGGACTTAGCGTTTCAATTGCCTTTAATTATACTTTATTAAGATATTAACCTCTTTATGAATGAATCGTTCAACAAGTTTTATTATACTTAGTAGGAATCTTTGAATTGAAAACTAAACCTTTTTATTCTATTGAGTTTCTTTCAAAAGATATTTTTTGGTACCTAAGAAGTTTCTCATACCCTGTCCTAAAACAGGTAGGCTTAATAACATCAAATATAAATATTTTTATTTCATTTAATTATAATACCTGTTCAATGTAATTGTGCACAAGGTAAACCGTTTTTTAGAAACTTTTTATATACAAACCTTAACTTAAATCAAAGCCATAAATTTAAAATTAGCAATGACGTGCAGCAGCAGTAGCAGAAATGAGAAATAAACCATTTATCTATAAATGATTAACGCAAGTACTGCTTTTAAAACCATGACTATAATAAAACGTATTTACTTTTATATCAGTTACTAGTCAATAATCATACTTTAAACAAATTGAGAGTTTCATCATTGAGAAGTCACGATATTTTTACTACTAAAATTGAGTTAGCAACCATTCTTGAACTAATAAATCAATATTTTTGTACGTGGTACAAAGAAAAGACATTAATGAAAATACTATTCGAAAGAAATTAAATACATTACAATATCACAAAACTTTGGTATACGGCAAATAAGGATACCAATAATTGAAAGCAAAATAGACTAATAAATAAGTGGAAATAATAATTTCTTTGCGATCATTTTTAACCATCTTCAAGAATGAATGAATAATCTCAAAGTACACACATATTTCAGGCTCTCGTCCTTCGTAGAAATATTTTAATTTAAACAATCAATATACAATACTATAATATACAATACCCGTAAAACATAATGCCACATTCCCATAACTCTATTAATTTAATATAAAATCTACTCATAGTATTTATAGTATAATGCTCTTAGAATACTTTTATATACATATGTACAGTGCTGTCGTCAAGATAGAAAAGTGGTCGACGCTTCATCGTCTCTGAGGCGCCTCTGTTAGCTTTCGATAGATCAATGTGTAACTAAAGTTAAGTTGCACTTATGTTATAGGTAAGCACTGAAACGCCTCCTTCATTGGTGCAAATCAAATCAGTTTCCGCCTCTAACATATAAAAATCAATAGCAAATATGATTTGTGCTGGGACATGCTTTTACGTGTGAAATGATTTTCGTTCGCCTGCTTTAATGTGCTGCATATATGATATTACCACGTCTCTGACTTTCCTCGCGGTTTATTCAGCGGAAAATTTTCGACACCAAATATAAATAAATGTGTTGGATATGCTTACTTAACCCTTATGTAGGTATAAATATATTATACATATTTACATCACATCTTGTTATAAATAAAACGATCGATTTGATTATATTATCGATATTTTAACTGAATTATTTATCGCATGATAATCATAACCACAGTATTCCTAATGCGGGCGTTGTCTAAAAGAAAAAATAAAGAATTACGGCCGCGGATTATTATTAATAAAAAATACACATTTGGGGAATAGAGCCCTCTTAATTCGATATTACATAGCTAAAGAACGCTGTTGCTTAATGATAGCTTCTTCTCACAAACTTAATTATGGGTCAAAGACGAGAGGTTTGACCGTTAAACTAATTTTCAGAAAATACCCGCGGGAATTTATTTATATTCTGCGCCAAACATTCTATAAGAAAGCCTTTGATTTGAAACTTAGGTGGTCTTGAACCCCTCCAGCGATCCCTAATTCATTAGATTGGTATGTCGAATTGTTGAAGTGTCTTTATAGCAACATCAACAGCCTATACTAGTCCACTGCTGGACATAGGCCTCTCCTTAGAAAGGAGGTTTTGGCCTACTATCACACAGAAGAAGATCTTCAAGTTCCTGGAATGGAGAATGAAAGGGCTCGTCATCGATAGTAACAGTGAATTAAAGCTATCGATCATAGCCGATGATATCGTGGTCTTGACGAAGTTCATGCAAAATCTAGTAACCTTAATAGAGTTTAATGAATTTCCCCCCTTTCCCTTGAAATAGTTGAGAGCTCAGTGCTTGAATCTGTTATACCTATATATATATATACCTGGGACCGACAGTTTAATTAGTTAGGTCCAACTTCGGGGTGAAATCGATCATCTAATCATGTTCGGATAGCTAAAGTTTGGAGAACTCTTGAAGTTCTTAATTTAGTTTGTATATTCCATATACACAAACTAAACTTATAATAATTTGCTAGAGTAAGTTCCGTATAGCAGCCAGCCAAAAAGTAATTGATCTTGAATACTTTTATTGTTCTATGACACTAGTGTTTCTTGAGACATAGGTGTCAATGAGTTACCGTCTGCTCTTTCCCTCTCTAACAATCAATCAATTTAAAGGTAGGCATAAAGTTCATAAAAACTAGCTACAAGTATCAAAAAACCTTCAACATATTTCATGTAGTTACATTTTAAATCCAATAAAAAGAAATATAGCACCAAAGAGGCATGCATGCACTTTATATGAAATGTTTTATTACCGATATCAAAATCATAGCCGTTTTGTATCAGCGTCCAATTACCGCATGGTCAATTACACCCTTTGAAATATACTCGATACGATATTCATTGAAAAGTTCTATGTTTTATTTTAGTATTTTTATACGAATCCCACTCATAAAATAAAAATACCGAGCTTTATTTTATGATCAATTCGACTTTGGTTTTTCTTTCGAATTAATGTTTTCAATAAGTACTTCGTACTAAGTACTAAGTACGTATACTCGTATAACTAGAACTTTAAATAGAATCTTTGGCGCAATTGTCAGGTTTCGAATACTTATTACTAACTACATTCCATACATCTTAGAAAGCGATAAACTTGGTCCGGCCAGCGTTGTATAGTATTTCAAAACCTCCTTTCTAAGGAGAGGCCTATGTCCAGCAGTGGACCATTTAAGGCTGTTGATGATAAACTTAACCTGTAGGCACTGCAACATCATTTGTTTGGCCAAAAAACATGTAAATCATAAAATCATATTCAAATAAATAAACATTAACATATGTATAATTATGTATAGCTAAAGGTAGTTTTAGTAAGAGTACAAAATTTTCACAGGAGTATTTGACTATTAATTTTACTTTTAAATATGATACTAACAATATCACCCCACTGCTAGTCCACCTCTCGGTACAGTTGTTTGTGTTATATACAGATAATATAATTGTTCTGAGAAGAAAGGTCCTTGTTTTGGAAGTACTCAACTCTCCAAACTCAACAAACACACAACTAACGAGTATAAATTACACCCAGACAGAAATAATTGCCGTCGCGGCACTCGATCTAGTAGCAGTTGTTGAGGTGAGCACTTGACAAGTCAAATAGTTTGTTGACGTCGACACCATATCTATACAAACAAAATAGAAGTGTTTCTTTGTAAACACTGTCGAAATAACAGTTTCTAACGCAATGCAAGTGAATTACTAGTTATATTACTACTTCGCTCGCATGATTATTTCTCTTCGCACGAAATCCGGTGTCTTCAGCCAGAGCTGCTCGACGGAATCGTTGGCTCCCTGTTCCCATCACGAGTGGTGGAGCATACTCCACCACAGATGGCTCCACCTCCGGCGCTTGAGGCGCCTGGATGACGACGACATGCCTGAGGTCACTTGAGCGGAACTAAGGGTGGCAGTGCTACGGTTTAAAGCCAGGAACACCGCCCCCATTATTCCGATGATATTCCAGGCCGAGCGTGGGTCCTGGCCCTAGGTGAAGTGGCTCTCGAACCCCGACTGAGAGGGCTCTTCAGCGCATGCCTCGAACGGGGCCAGTTTCTGAAATTGTTGAAGACTTGGAAACTGGTCCTGTGAAAGGAGATTCACCATCCGCCTACCGGATCATAGTGTTGCTTGACGAGGTGTGCAAACTCTTTGTAACCTCTTCAGGTTGACGCCGGATCTGGCGGACAAGCAGTACGGTTTACGACAGAGGCGCTCCACGGTGGATGCGATGCTATCTCTGGCGAAGGAAGTAGTTTCCCGGGGTGAAGTGGTGTTGGCGGTGTCCTTGGACATGATATCATCGTCTACCTCAGATACGAGCGGTCTCGGTCGGCGTGAAATGTTGTGCGGTGTACCGCAGGGATCGGTGTTAGGGCCGTTCCTGTGGAACATCGGCTACGTCTGGGTGCTTCGTAGTGCCTTCCAGATTGGTGTTGCCGTCACGTGTTATGCGGGTGACACGCTCGTAACGGCGTGCGCTAAGACGTACCGTGACTCAACCCTTAGGGCCACTCACTATTACATGACAATCAATTCCCTCCTAGCGACCGAGTGCAGGTACTTCCCAAGGCAGCCGTGCCCGGAAAGGACCTGCTGTAGTCGGAAGGAAATGCCACTCGACGATGACAGGGTGGAGTGCCTCTACGTGGCGGCACGGCAAAACCAGCACTTGGATGCCCCGGAAACGTCCGGAACTCAGTCGTCCGCCGAAATGTTCAAATCCCACGGGAGAGTTCCAACCAAATACGTCGGTCGACACGGTGCCAATACCCTCTGAGGACGCCAAAGGTCAGAGCCGCTGCCCACATTGTCGCACCGTATAGTGCTATTGACCGGACAACCCCCGTGTACAGCCGTCTCGTTGCAACGCTAGGTCCACCCAGATTAGGCAAAAGTCGCCCAAGGGCAAACACAGCGCTGACCAGCTTTGGAGCAAGCTGCCGGGAGTGCTCGTCAAAGAGCCACCTCCCGTAGACCTCCTCGTACTTTTTAACACAACAAAACATTAAATACGATTTTTTTTTTGGGCACTCGAGATCCCTATAAAATTACAAGATTGCTTCAACAGGAGTCCGATGTAAATAATGACGAATCATGTAAGGGGCGCCACCTTTACCAGTTCTTTCCATCTGTTCGCGAACAGTTGTCGAGGACATGGCTTGAGGTGGATCACTGTGTCGGTCTATTTCTTACCGGTACGAGGACCGAACCGACCACGATGGTGGCCCCGAGGGGCGAACCACGGCGAGGCCATTGAAACAAGAGGACCTCTGTCTTATCCAGGGCCCCCCGTAAACCCAGCGCCTTCATACGCTCGACCACCAGAGATACTCCCCTGGTGGCCAAGCGCGTGGCCTCTTGAAAGTTCACCCCCTGGGCTGTAACCAGCATGTCATCGGCGTCACTTCAAGGGCTAACTGTTTTCATTTAAATTAGTCGAGTCACCATTGTGTCAATGCCTAACTCTAACTGTGAAGAGTCTACTCATCATATCCTCTGGGAATGTAGTCTTTGGTACAATGAACGTAATATAATGCTGAATAGTGTAAGCTATTCAGCATTATATGACTTTATATATTACGGTGACATTTGTATACTATCCTGTGTCAACTAGGGTGAACTTCCGTGTCCTGGTCGACCAAATCGGAAGAGCCATGCTGGCGGGTGAGGAGGGATGGGGCGCAGTGGTCTCTTTCTGTAAAGCTGTAATACTCCAGAAAGAGACGGCTGAACGGCGACCATACCAGGCGCCGACGGGGCCGCGGGTAGCCAGAAAGTGGGGACCTCTGGTGGCAGATTGAATGCTGCGGTAGGGGATAGGATGGCGGCCTGATTCCATTAAGACGAAATTGGGAAACCACGTCACGATCGAGGAGATAGGGTCTGATTAGGCATGGTGTCCTTTCTAAGGAGAGGCTTATGTCCAGCAGTGGACTATTAAAGGCTGTTGATGATGATTATATAGTTCAATATCGAACGTTTTCGAATAATTAAAATATAAAATAACTGTAGCACGGAATTATTTCTTATATACCTCCATATTATTTCCGAATCAGTACAACTATTATAACTAAAAGTTACTTTAGTTATAGTATCACATTCTATACTCAGTTTGCTGTAACGAGTGTAATGTACGCCGTAACAGCGTTTTCATTACGCTGTTAACTTATAAAATTACCATAACCATGTATGGCGAGTGAGGGAACCGTTATCGAGATTTTAGTTTAACTTTGGACCCTTGTATTAAAATTGTATTGGTTAAAAATATATTTCTTACTCCTAAAATATGTATGAATATAAATATAATAATGCGGCGAGCGTTATTGTAAGATGTTAGTTATTGTAACAGTTAAATGTCTTTTTATCTATGGTATGCATGACTAGCAGCTACGCGATAGAAGCACGGGTAAACAAAGGTCGCCAGCTGATGTGCAAATGTTTCCGGAAGACTGATAGCACTCCCAAGTGTGTAAGTGTGTGTGTGTGTGTTATGTGTATGTATCAAAAACCGATTTTGATCGAGGTTTCACGGAGCAGGGGAATATAGATCTGGATGGGATTGTTTTTGAAATATGATATTAGTAATAAACCAGCGTGTCAATAATCCTTCATATTCTTGCTTAATTAGGTATAATTAGCTTAACTAATATATATCTGCATTAAAGCCACTGCCATTAAAGTACACAAAGCCAAATCCCATGGACATTAAAATAGGTAATGCAAGTCGTAGCATTTAAAGCATTGAAGGCACTTCATTTACTGAGCTATGGTAAAGTCTTAAGATAATTCTGAAAATCTTGCAAAATGCCACATATTTACACAATTAAAAAAATATATACCGCCTAATTTTGCCAGAGATTTGTCGTCGACGTAACTTCGAATCAAACATAAATCTTGGGCTTAAAAATTCATGTTTTAACTATCACTTGACCTTTCTTTGTGTTTCGGATATTGACTATTTCCCTAAGTACAGAAAAAATATTAATGCATGTTTTTCGTTAAGCATTTGGAATTGGATAACAAAATTATTTATTTACTGGTAAATAAGCCCTATACGAGTATATCTTAAATCTTGCCAATTTTATTATTTAAATATTACATGCTCAATATATAATTTAATATATAATATTTATTATTAATATTTATTAATATATATTATTAGATACATTTTAATATATAATATATATATTCTCATATATCTGGCATTTATATGAAAAGAACTCAAGCATCAACATCTGGATATTATAATAATATACATAAAATATACCCTCCATGAAATAAAATATAATATATTATAAAACTAGAAAATATATTTGTTCGAAAAAAAATCGAGTGTTGTGAGTTTGTTTTCCGTATCGGGTTGCTTAGATACAAATAAGTTGATTAACTGTACAAGCAAGTAATTTAATCTAATCAATTTTAAAAGTTCAAGCATCTTTCACTAAGTTCATTAAAGTTTAATTTTCTGTATCAATCTAATCAAAGGTTTCTGGCATGACATAGAAATAGAGCCCAAGGTATATTGATTGGATTATAAATTCTGTAGGTCTTATTTTAATATGAGTGCTTGAGTAGATCTCAATTAATTAATGCTGATATAATATATCCTTTTTCAACCTTAAGCAATATGCCTCTGAAGTAGTCAGAAGTACAGTCGAGGGTCACAAATGCAGTAGCTCCGTAATGTTCATATATACGCACCGCGCTGGTTCGGTGCCTATCTATGTGTGTGTGATGTTTCAATGCACACATATATTGTAACCAGATAATACAGACGTATAATATTGGTTGGTCACGTGCATGTGGGCACAACACTAGATACCCAGACACCTATTCATACGTTATCTACGTATTGAAGTTCCAGCACCTATTTGAAAGAGATGCTATTCAGGCCTCAGTGCCTTATTACTTTTTGTTTTCATGTCAGGATATATTTTTTGAATTCTGTTACTTTAAAATGACTGTGACTGACTTAAATGACTGACGAAAAACAGGGAGAATATTTAATTTAATAAAAAATGTAATTATTTTTCATAAGATAACCTAATATATAAAATTCTCGTGTCACAGTGTTAGAAGTTGAACTCCTCCAAAACGGCTAGACCGATTTTCGTGAAATTTTGTGTGCATATTGGGTAGGTCTAAGAATCGGCCAACATCTATTTTTCATACCCCTAATGTTTTTTTTTGAAATAATGTATATGGCAAAACAACGTTTGCGGGGTCAGCTAGTTTAATTATAATATTATCAAACAGCTTTAAGTTAACTATTTTGGTTGCTCATTACAATTTGTTCTTATTGTTTACAGAGATTGACAGTTTAATTTGTTCATTTTCTCAAGGAAAAGAAGATTGAATCTTAACCTCTGCATTACAATCTTAAACTAACTTTTGACTATTACGGCCAACGCATCCCCTAAATTGCCCTATAATACTTAGAGTGACCTAGATTATTTATAATATAAATAAGAACACTTTGACGAATGGAAGCCACTAAACATCATACACATTCTATAGGTTTTGATCAGGGGAAAGCACTGGCCATTTTTTTTTCTACGTGTGGAAACCCCATCGGGCCGTCCCCCCACCGGGATTTACGGCGGGGTGGTGTGTAGGAATCGGACCGACTAAAACCACACGGTGTGCCACTCTGCGCCGGTAATAGAAGGGATCCGGGAACTGCTGTTATTAAGCCATCCGGACCCTTCCTAGCGCCTGCCCGCAATGGCGCGGGCACCACTTTCGGGTACATTCTCTATTTAGGCGACGCGGACGTCGCTGGAAAGCACGCTTCCGCCGCCCGGTTCGCCGGCGGCGAATTGGGTCCGAGTGGAGGTCATCCAGGTCCGGGAATCGAACCCACTAAGGCAGCGCTTTTCAAATTCCACGCGAACGAAGTCGCGGGTACCAGTTAGTCTATATATATAAGAGGTTTCCACGGATATAGTCACTCATCACGATATCTCTGGAACCATTAAAGACTTGAAATTTGGTAGGAATATTCTTTTCACCGAGTAGAGGTCAGCTAAGAAAGGATTTTAAGAAATTCAATAAAAAGATTTTTTTAAATAATGTAAATAGCAAAACAACGTTTGCAGGGTCAGCTAGTCTTGAATAAAATAAATTCACTAAATTCTTCCTCGAGATAAACTGGTAGCAAACGCCCCAGTAGGTAGCTTTATGTCGTTCAAAACCTCGACGTAATGGAAGTGTAGTTGGTTTAGAACCATTTGATTCACATTCACCAACCATTAAGCGTTGCTGAGACTGAGGTAGGCCGAAGGTAGGCCTCCGACCGAGGAGGTCGACATGGGGGCTGGTCGCTTCTGCCATGCGATTACGCAGATTTGCGATGCGGCCATGCCCCGCGTTCGTGGTTGTCGGCCTCCAAGGAAGGAGGTCTACTGGTGGTCCCAGGAGTTGGCGGACCTCCGTGCGGCCTGTGTACGTGCCCGGAGGTCCCTCACCCGCAGTCGGCGACGTCACCGCGGGGTCGGTGAGGAGGTGGACCGGCTTCATGAGGAGTACCGAGAAGCTCGGAAAACTCTGAGGCTGGCCATCTGCCGCGCCAAGGATGCGTGTAGAGAGGAGATGCTGGAGAGTCTCGAGCGTTAAAAGCTCCGCACGTCGGGCCCCCCCCTTACGGAGACTCTCCAGCCCAGCTTCCTGCAGGAAGTGGTCGAGGGCCTATTCCCGCAGCGGGCGGAGCACACGCCCCCGTCGATGGCTGCAACAGCCGGAGACGACGGAGGCAGCGAGGGTGATGTTCCGCCCGTCAGGGAATCGGAGTTGGGGGCGGCTGTTCTACGGATTCGATCCAAGAATACCGCCCCCGGGCCGGACGGGGTTCCAGCCCGAGTGATGGCCCGAGCCCTCGACTACATGTCGGACCACCTCAGGGGGGTGTTGGACGCTAGCCTGGCGTCCGGACGCTTCCCTGAGCACTGGAAATGCGGGAAGCTGGTCCTGCTGCAGAAGCCGGGACGGCCTGCCGATTCGGTCGCGGCCTATAGGCCTATAGTGTTGCTGGACGAGGCGGGTAAACTTTTTGAGAGGGTGCTCTCTGCCCGCATCGTCCGGCACCTTTGCGAGGTTGGCCCCGATCTGTCGGACGCCCAAATCGGTTTCCGAGAGGGGCGTTCGACGATCGATGCCGTAATGCGCCTTAGGGACGTGACCGAGGAGGCCGTGAGCTGCGGCGGAGTGGTGTTCGGCGGTGTCCTTGGACATCGCCAACGCCTTCAATAGTCTGCCATTCAGCTGCATCAGGGAAGCGCTCCGCTACCACGGAGTGCCGGAGTACCTGAGGCGGCTGGTGGCAGACTATCTTGAGGAGCGAACCGTCATGTACGAGGACCGAGATGGCGTCTTGAGACGCAGGGCCATGTCGTGCGGTGTTCCGCAGGGGTCTGTCCTAGGACCTCTCCTGTGGAACATCGGGTACGACTGGGCCCTACGAGGGCGTCTCCCCCCCGGGCTGGGTGTAATCTGCTACGCGGATGACACCTTGCTCACGGCCCGGGGGGCTAACTTCCAGGAGGCGGCGCGCCTGGCCGCCACGGGAGTTTCCCTGGTGGTCGGGCGCATTGAGGCGTTGGGTTTGCGGGTGGCCCTGGATAAGACGGAGGCCCTATTATTTCATGGGCCCCGTCGTGGTCCACCCGCCGGCGCCTCAATCGAGGCCGGCTCGGTCCTCGTACCGGTCCGGGCCCAGATGAGGTACCTGGGTCTGGTCCAAGACGGTAGGTGGCTCTTCGACGAGCACTTCCGACAGCTTGGTCCGAAGCTGGTGGACACTGCCTCCGCCCTAGGGCGACTTTTGCCCAATTTGGGCGGGGCCAGTGTTCCCACGAGGCGGCTGTACGCGGGGGTTGTCCGGTCCATAGCGCTTTATGGTGCACCGGTGTGGGTGGCGGCTCTGACCGCCCCGAATAGGGCGCGCCTCTGACGCCCCCAGCGGATATTGGCGGTCAGAGCCATACGCGGATACCGCACGGTGTCCACCGAGGCGGCTTGCGCCTTGGCCGGAACACCCCCGTGGGATTTGGAGGCGGAAGTGCTCGCCGAAGTTTATCGGCGAGTAGCTGACTTCCGGGCGGAGAGCGGATTTAGCCCTCCGCCCGAAGACGAGCCACTATGGTGAGATGGTCGTTCCGGCTGGAGACTCCACGCGCTGGCTTCGCCGCCGTGGAGGCTCTCGGCAGGGCGGCAGCACGGGACCCTTTCCTTCCGGCTGACGCAGGTGCTTTCCGGGCACGGTTGCTTCGGAAAGTACCTGTACTCGGTCGCTAGGAGGGAATCGAGTCCCGCCTGCCACCACTGCGACTGCGGTGAGGATTCGTTTGTTTGCCCCGCATGGGCGACGCAGCGCCGGGCCCTCACTGCAGTCATCGGAGCAGATCTCTCGCTACCGGCCGTAATTCGCTCCATGGCCGGTAGCGACAGTTGTTTTACCGCGGTCGCAACCTTCTGCGAGGAGGTAATCTCGCAGAAGGAGGCGGCGGAGAAGGCCCGGGAGGACGACCTCCACTCGGACCTGATCCGCCGCCGGCGAACCGGGCGGCGGAGGCGCGCTCACCTGCGCCTCATGCCGCCCTTAGTGTGGCCGCGGGTGGACGGGATGGGTTCTCCCCTCCACCCGCATTAGTTGGCCAGCCGCGAGGGGGCGGCGTCCGCGTGTGCCGGACGCCGCCTAAAGAGAGGGTCCACTGAGACGGAGCCCGCGCCAGGAGCGGGCCGGCGCTGGGAGGGGTCCAGAAGGAGATAGCTACCTGGACCCTTCCTAAACTGGAAGCGCAAAGAGGGCACACCGTGTGGTTTTAGTCGGTTCGAGTCCGACACACCGCCCCGCCGAACGAGAGCCCCGGCGGGGTGACGGTCCGAGGGGATTTCCACACGTAAAAAAAAAAAAAAAGGCCGAAGGTAGGCCTCTCCTTTCTAAAGAGAGGCCTATGTTCAGCAGTAAACTGTTATAGGCTATTCATGATGATGATCAGACTGGCGACATAACAAGTGGCGACTGGTTATAAAACTGTTTATTCAACGTCTCACAGCTTTTTTCTAAAAAATAATGATTCTTATGAGACATTTTGATCCAATACTTAAAATATTATAAAATAAAATCATACACCACGATTTTCATCACACAATCCATCAAAATAACTAAGCGGGTTTCATATGATATTTCAGATATTAAGGCCATGTTAAGCTATAACACCGATATTTGCTTGCATTTTGAATACAGATATTCAATATTATTACAGAATACAGATATAAACATTAGTAGCAATTAATACCACAAACGCTTCTAAGTTCACTAACCGACATCAAAAGTTGATTGTGTTTTTTGAAACAATAAAATAGTTTATTGTTTCAAATCAACCCTCAAGTTTTATTTTTTCCTCGAATTCTCAAAAAGTTACTGCAAGGTTGCATGAGTTTTGAAACGGCGGCATTTGTATTCACAGCAGTCCACAGCAGCACCATGTGGACAGTTATTAACTGCGTTGGAATTAGTTACTATAATCATACTAATACGCGTGCGTGCAGCGTGTATATTATGTGTGTGTGTGTGATATACGTTAATAGAAGAAGGTTATAAGTCCAACTAGTTATAATGCTATAACTTTGTAAAAATGCTACTGGACTTATTACCGACTTTGATTGACGAACGTATGAAAGGTCTTGTGATTGTGGAAAACGGCGCTCCATTGTCTCCGCCTGATTCGGTGTAAGCCTACGTATGTTTACAACTTTTCCAGGTCGACACGTTGAATATGGCACTAGCATTTTCTTTACAGGCCCAACAGTAAAGACGGCTTTGCCGCAACTGCCGCACCGTTCGCCCATTCAGCCACCACAGAGATACCTGAATGAGTACCTTATGCCACGACTTCTAGTTCCTAACTACTTCGGCTATGACAACACCATACGAGCCAACCCTCCTCGAGACGAACACGAATGGCTTAACAAGGTAAGAATGTCTTTACAATTTAAGAACTCAACAATGACACAGTATAAGATTATACAATAAGTAACATAATTTCAAAGTTGTCAGTTGCAATATTTGAAAGATTTTTAGTTTGAAATTTTTATTTTGCTTAGATTTCAACTCCCTAGTTATCTAAAAAATAAAACAGACACTGTAGAAATGTGAGTCGCCATTCCGAGTGCTTAATATCACACTTCAGTAGCTCGGTTACTGAAGCTCCGATGTGTATACTATTCAACCTCGATTGGTACTTTTCTTTCTGTAACAAATTATTAAATATCAAAAGAAGGATGACAACAACATTTCGTAACCGTAAACGTTTCGTTGACCTGGCAAATACACTTAAATTAGCGTGGATTGCTTGTTTCCTCTGAGCTGATCTAAGTGAGTTAATTCACTTGGAAATTACTTGCGGAATAGCTAGGCTTTCTATCAAGTCCAACGCCCTGAGAAGCAACAACATCAGTCGTCAAATAGATACTCTTACCCCCAAATATCTTCTACTGTGCTTACAAATGCAGTTAATGATTCAATTGTTCTATATCATCATCTATGAGTATATATATATGTATGAGAAAGAAAGATATTGTTCTATATATATATATATAGAACAATATCTTTCTTTCTCAAACGCATTGAACACTGATGATATTGCGACATCTACAAAAAATATTCTGTTTCTAGGCTTTATAAAACCAATAAAAATTCCGAATGTAAAACTAGTAGCCTAGCTTTGCTCGCCGGAAGGACAGAATAACGGAGTAGGAATTCTAAACGCGCTCACAAGCCAATCTCTAAGTGGAATTCGAAAATAAATTCTGTGAGGCAGTTATTTTTGTTATTTAAACTTCGGTTATTGGAATTCTACTAGTCACATAGTTTAATTAGATGGATTAAACGATGTTACGTGATATGATCATGTTAATCTTGTTGTAATTACTTTGCTTGCTATGACATTAATTAAAATGAGTTTTAGAAAACAACTTCCTATGCGATGAATAATAACTTACGGTAATGCCAATTTTAAACTACAAAGACTTAATAGTGCGAGTATAATTATATGGCACGTACTGACCCAATTCCCTGAGTCAATACCAACAAATAACATTGGCAGTTTGAAGATTATTAATTCAATACAAAGACAGAAAGTTTATTAAAAGTGGGACACTTATAAAGATAGTGTAGAAATATGCACACTGCACGAAGGCTACTGTAAGCAGGAAAGCTAACCGTATGCCATCATTTATACTTCAGACTGATAAACCATTTAGGAAGGCGAATTTTATGATAATTTTATATTGCTCCTTGGTGAGGAGTGTAGTAGAATATTGCTCATCTGTATGGCCACCAATTTATAATGTACATACAGATCGTATAGAGGCGATTCGGAGGCGATTTATTTTAGCTCTGTGTTCAAAGTAGCTCATACGACGAAAAATACCGGAATATGTTGAACGAATCCGAAGATTCTCCCTAACAACTCTGAAACATAGAAAATGGATGAATGACTTGTGCACCCTATATAAATTTGTAAATTGTACAATGGATGGCCACCTTGTTGAATATTTAGACATAAAACACCAACTCGATCTGTGCGTTTCCCACTGCTGTATAGTGTTCCAACAACAATGTGTCTCAGATTAATCCTTTACACAAAATGTGAAAAAATTATATTGCTAATTGCTCACAGGTAGATATTTTTCACGACAAGCTTAGATCCTTCAAATTTTTCTTGCTACATTACATTACAACCCAATAAGACCTTTGTAGTTAATTTTAGTTTATAAGTATCCATTTTCATTTAGTTAAGTTGTTTTTTTTTCTCTATATTTTATTTAAATCTTTTTCTGTACAAATTTACATTTAAATCCAACCTTTACTATTATTGAAAACGAAGCATTGTTTGCATTGAAAGTTGTTACACAGTTGTTGACAGTTATACATTGGACTGCAGGTTCGCTCACCATTTATTACTAAGGACACTTTTTGTATGTCTTATTCTGTTGTCTGTATCTGTACCTATTGAATAAAATAAAATAATATTATTGAATAAACTTCTATGGATTGTACTATGTAGGTAGAACAAAATATGTCCTTATTATAGATTTGTTCTTTTATTTACCTCTAGGATTCTCATTTAGCCCACATCTGATCACAAGAAATACAGGGGCTGTCTTTTCATAATGTTTAAAAAACGTGAATACCACTCACTGATTAATCTCGAAAACTCAGGTTCCTTTGAATGACGCAGATTGAATTAGTTACAAGGTTACGGATTTCTCGACCCTCTCTTCTATAATAATAATTCATATAATAATAATAATAATATTTAATATTATTAATAATTTAATATTTATTTTAATTATTTAGAAAACCTGAGTGAGGTTACCGGAGACCCAACCCCTAATTGTAGGGTATTCAAGGGGCGGCAAATATGCTTGAGTGCTCAAGATGCAAGTGTCCATGAACGGTGATACTTACTTACCATCATGTGTCCCATCGGCTCGTTCGCCCCTATACTGTATAAAAAGAATACATATGCATGCTAAGGCCTCTTCGATCAAGTAATATGTAGTATTTTAAAAAAAGAAATGTGACAGAGACCCATTAAAGTAAATAACAGTTCACTACCCTGATCGGCAGTGAATAAAAAATAATCAATTATGTGATCTACGAACCAAGTCCAATTGTATATAATCAGGGTATAGGCAGTAACAGATAATATCAAACTATTCTGGGAAACAAGGGTAATTTACAGTTGAAAGCATATGCCGCGTACCTTTAATTAAAAGTCTATTGAACTAAATTTAATTATGGGTTAAAACCAACGTTATTGATCAATTGAAAGCTTTTATTCGTATTGAAGTATTTTGTAGCTAAAGTCTCTGTTACACAGAGTTCAATTTTAAATAATTCGTACGTATATTTTTTGTAGAGAAAAGAAGCGTTCAGTTGAAGGTGACAATAATATTTAACTCGGCTTTACGGCTTTGTAGAGTTCTGAACTTTTCTAATAGTCTGTTTTTTAAATTATCCCTGAAACGTTTAATATCAATTTTAGCCATGATTAAATATTTTTCTACATCTATAAGTATTTTGAATTTGAAAAGAACCATCTATCTGTTTGTTTGTAATTAATTTTGGCACAGGGATGGACAAACCTTGGTAAACGAAATGGTTACGTTGTATCACGAAAATGTTACTTGAACATAGTGAAATGGTGAAATGATGGAGCAAAATAAAAGTTTGTTCAACAAGGATTCTACGCAAACGAAGCGCGGCCTTCAAATAGTAATAGAACGACATATATTGAGATATATTGTGTGATATATTGAGATTTCGTGTTAGGTAAAATTTTCATAATTTAACAAAAAACTTAACTCTTAAAATGTTGTTGTATATGGGGAAATATAGGGTATTAAATCATTGGAAATATTAGGACTCAGCTAATTTATTGGCAAAATACCACTCCGACTTATGAAGCATTTTATGGCAGTGTCTTGGTATGACAACAAGAAATCAATAGGACGAAAATAGCGAATAGCGAGTTGCTGTGAATTTATGTGAATTCTATACTTTTACTTACTATTTTGTACTTTTCAATATCAAGAAAAGCACGAGTATAAAGAAACTATGTTAGGTATTTAACGATCTAATATACAGCTTAAACGTTTTTTACAGTCAGAAAAAATATTACTATTAACATAAAAAATATTGTAATTATTTGTAATATCTCCATTTTATCAAAAACAAACCACTTGTCAGTTAGCATAGCTTCTTGTCTTTTCGCAATTTTATTTTGGGTCGTCACAATATGTAACATTACTTTTGGCTGGTATTTTCTGTGGCCAATTACTGCCAAGGAAGTTCTGTAAGGAAAAAAGGGTATCGCGCGCAAGCTAGAGTAAATCCTATTCTATTTTGTCGTGTACCCGTCTGTCAGTCTTATTATCAAATATCGCCTCGATCAAACGATAGGAACATCAGATGATCATTCTCAGATGTAGATTCCCAGACCGGCTGGCTAGTAAGCCAGTAGGAAGTGGAGGGTAAAAGGGAGTAATTTGGAAACGGAGATTACGGCCTGATTTTTAGTAGTTTCTTTTTACTCACTTTAGATAGTTTTCTTTATATATTTGAACTTCTCCGGGTTTCAAGCTTATCAAATCAAAAATACGAGAGACTTTCTCTGTAGGAGATAATGTTTTATCTTCTCAACCAATAGGATCACAATGCAATCCGTGAAGACTGTGAGAAAGAAATCAGACATCTTTACTTACTGGTAATGCGATTAGCTTTGATGTTTGAAGAAGAATGGTCGTGAGTTTTTAATGTTGCTTTATTTCCGTAGCCTTTTCCTGCTGCTTTGAGAGCTTGGAGCAAAATATAAATGTCGTTTCAAGTTTTTATAAATACATCTCTGCAATAACAATGTGGATAATAAGTAAATACTTTTGGTTCCTTTGTTTAAAATTATATGATTATAAACGTTTAATCTGAGCTCTAAAAATATCACCACTTAAACTGGACACAGTTGTACGCACAGCTTTGCTAGTAAAGTACGGTAAAAAGTATTTAAACTAAATTTTAGAAGTAAAATAAAATAATAGTAACTGAGACATCCATGAAAACCTCATATTTTTAATAAGAATATGGAATAACATTTTTTACTGTTTTTATCGCAATTTTACCCACACGAACATAGTCTAGATTTATTTTTAACCGTAAAAGAATTAAATATTTTAGTATGCCACATTATGGCATAAAATATGTTAAGTAATATTTCCTAAATTGATAGATAAATATAATGTGTGTTATTTACCTAACAAGGTATTACATAATAGGTTTATTTATATATTTATATCTTTTCCTACTCTGATCTAACTTATAATTCACTGATTAAATGCTATAACAACGAAACAAATTTTAAATATAACATTGTTTTCGTATATATTGATGTCTATGGCACATCACTTATCTCATCTTCAATGCAACAATTAACTTTCGGTCGTATCGTACCGTACACAGTCTGAATATTGGACGTAAGCCTGAAGCTACGCACGAATGCGATATGCGAGTGCGCTCAACACTAGCTATTGTTTTTCGTGAATTACTTTCTTTTCAACGCACAATGATCAGACAGTGAAAAGTGACTAACTGTGAAAAGTGGTTTTATATCGATTGAAATAATGAGAAAAGGCAGTGATGTATTTCTAAGCCGCCCCCAACGTTCAGTATCATTTTCAACAAAATTCTAAAATTGAACATATTTAATACAGGAAATTGATCGTTTAACAAAAATGGAAGATGAAGCGGCGTTGAACCCGATAGACCTGGAATTTTCACGTTGGATGTCTCAAGACCCGTATGCGGAACGACCCTATGAAGGACCGATCATACCACGTGACATGCCGCGCTACATGCCAGATTCTCCCGTTGAAGATGTTTACCCTCTTCTGTCTCCTAAAGAAGTAATTTTACCTGACACTGTACCAGAAAAAGAAGAAGTAAAATTACCAAAGACAGTTGAACCCAGGGCAAAGAAAGAGAATTTCGCAATGACACCCCTTGATAAAGGTTTCTTTGAACCAGAAGACAAAGTTATTCCCGAACGTAAGTTTTTTTATTAAGTGATATGCTGATATTATACGTTCAATTAATTAGCATCGATGGCATACCATAGATTGACCAAGACATTTTTTGTATCTGTATTTTTTTTAACTAATTCTTGCGTTAAGGAATACGTCGCTGAGGTTCTTTTTAGAGCTTGGTTATTGTCAAACATATTACTTTTAATTCGTACCTTAGCTACCGGATTGCAAATTCTTTTAATTATTCCTTTCAAATAAAATAAAACGGTAAAAGTCCAGGATGTATTATCAAGAAAATACTAACTTGCTTCATATTCTACATAATACTACTACGGTGAACTCCAGTCTAAAACAAGCTTCAACTTTGTGAGAGATATTATTGATAGAATGTAGTTAACATGCCAGTGTAATATGTTTCCAACTACATTCAAAGTAATAATATTAATTAATATTTCCCAGCGAATGTTCTGAGCGACCCATCCGAAAGTTTACCGTAATATTACACGGAGTTAAATGTCAACATAACAGAAACTAGATCTACCACATGTCAGATGATTGATAATATCAATTACTCACAAACAATTTTTGAAAATATAAGAAAACGAATTGGCTTATTCCTTTAATACCTATACCTATTGCCTACTGACTGATGATCTGTCAAATTTAATTGGAAAAGAAAACCCAAAACTTTCGAGCACGTTTCTTACGCTCTACAACTAATTTCTCAAGTCCTTAACTTGTGTTCCTGATAGTTTTGACAGCAACATAAAAGTTGTAATGCAATTCTTTAAGTCTGTACGTGTGTTTCTTGTCTCGTTATTTTAAAACCGCCTCTGTCCTTAATGATTTGAACTTGACATTTTATATTTACATTCTTTTATATTTAAATCATTGTATTGTATCATGACCTATTCAAATATCAAATATTTTTTACGTTTTGCTATGAAAAATATATTAAAAGCGGACAACTTGTAACTCGAAGAAGATATTGCAGAATCTAGCGGACCACACGAAGGAGGACAAGCAAATTTCATAGAGGTATCACCACCACGTCCAATTCGACAGAATCCTAATTTGGGTAGATCAAGGAACCTCGTGGCTGACAATCTGGGCACTCTACGAACCGGACTGTAAGTAACTTCATATTATTACTTATACTAGTTTCTACATACGATACCATATGTTACTTAAATATGATGTTCAATATTATAGGTACCTTAAAGGGTATTTAAGCAAAGTAGAAATTAGGCACGTTTTATAGTTTAGTCTGTAGCCTCTGAATAAAATGTGTAGCATCCAACGCTTTAATTTGCTACATATAACTACTTAAAATTGTAGTCCCCAGTTATCAGTTTTAGGCTCATTGTTTATTTTTGTTATTGTTACTAGAAAGAATTGTGTGTTTAATACCAAAATTATAGGGTTTATAGTTCATATAATTCAAAGACAAAACAACTTTGTATAGGCGTCCTTTACCGTAGTGTTGGGACTCTTCAAATTCACTTGTACACGAATAACTAATCGTTAAAATGTACGAATAATCGAACTAATTAATTACCAGCTGTAAGACGTCTTTTAGTATTTAATAATACTTAAATTTCAGCTAACATCCAACTAAAAGAGAAGGAAAACTTGAAACAAACCCTATACCAACCCGTCTGGCCAGCGTGGTATACCACAACCTCTTTTCTAAAGACCTCTCTTTCAACCAATGTCCAGCAGTGGACTATTAAAGGCTATTGATCTGATCCAACTAAAATGTTAATGTAATTTTAGATAAATTTTCGTAGACAAAAACGCTCGTGTCCAAGTCTCCTCAAAACCAAAACATTTTTTTTTAATTGGGCCAGGTTATGCTAAAAAAAAAATCCAAACCCCAGTCGGCCTCTTATACATTTAAATGTATAAGAGGCCGACTGGGGTTTGGATTGGTTACTGTGTATGTCAGGTACACATGTTGGCGGCCTGATTGCACCAAAATGCGATCGGGGCCGCAACCCTTGGTAATAGGCGAAGGAAGCCTCTGGCCTCCCAAAGGATAGGGTCTAGTTAGGTGCGACGTCGATCCAGGGGGGGGGGGCTTAAAATCACATGGTCCGGGTCTTCCCCAGAGTAAGGCGCCTGAGACTGACCGTCTTGGAAGTTTTTAGTGGAAACGCCAAGTACTCCTGACTGCGTCCCTTAGAAGCCAGAGTTCCAACTTGTCAAAAATAAAAGGCTAGTATACAATGGAACTCAAAAGCCAGAAAAATTATCTCTCTTAGAAAATTCTGACATTTACCTACTAATTGATAACTATTGGGATACACCAAGATTTACTTATAAAACCTAAAACTTAGAATAATAACTAGTGATGGGAATTTGTGTGTTCTTTAAGACGATATCACAAGTACGGATATGACGATATACCCGGGATTCTAGTAATTTATTCCGGCAATTATGTTAAGGCTTAATTATTTAAAATAATATAAATATTTGATAATATTTAAACTGTGTGGAAATCGAGTTTGCTTAAGGAATTTTCTTTCTTTTTTTTAAAGACAACAAGCATTAGGAATATATCCTGTGTCGCGGGGGACTTTACAAACATATATGAAACGGACACATAGGCTTATTCATTCGTATTAAGCTTTTAGATTTAAATGGTAGAGAGTTACAAATGAATAGATAGCGTCATCCTTAAAAGTGCAATAGAAAATTATTAAAACATTCTAAACATAAAATGGTTTTTTTAAGGGTACCGCTACATTAAGTCATTTTAGATATCCCAAAGTTTGTCATCGGAAGTTTACCTACTACACAATACCTTGACAAAAGTCAAACCCGATTTCGTACCAAACTAAATTTGGTCTAGGCCAAACCGATGTATCCTACATTATGCATGTCAAAATATACTAGTGTAGCTTAGAAAATCTCAATCCAATTCTTTCAGAAAATCTCACTCAAGTCAATAAACCGGTTTGGCTTAAATAAACTAGTTTAGCCTGATATTGGGTTTGCCAGCAACAATTTATTGTTTAAGATTGTTTATTGTTGGTTTTTACAAAATTGTTTAAATGTACTTGTTTTACTACTTTTTTTTGAATAAACTTTAAGTACGTATTAAATGATTATTTCATTACTTTTTAAATAATCCTAACATATATATTTTTATGATGATGATTTTTATGATGAAGTATGAATTATGTAGAAATAAAAACGTTGTATAGAAACACAACAATCATTATCATTCAGAATTCTAATTCCCGGAAATTTTTGGTCAAAGTACGGATTCCCGGGAATTTTTGATCATATCCATACTTTTGATAGTAATTGCACCCAAGATTCCGATATAATAATAACGCATAGAAACCGAAAACACGCACGAAAAATGAGCCAAGTAAAAATATGCCATTTTGGCTTAGCGGACGAACAGCGGGCGTCAGTGCTCAAATTCAAATTTTAGTGCTAACAGCTCTCGTAATTTTCATACAAATGATAGTTTGTGCAATTAACGGGTGCCACAGTACATCGGAAATGCATAACAAAAATTGTAACATAACATTCCACGTGTAAGTATTACGTTTATGCCAATATTTTGAAGTAAAACATTTTTCAAAGCAAAATAAAAACATTGAATTTCGTCTGCCGAATTTGACCGAATGTTGCAAGTTAGAATGGTTTCCCAAATTTTGATATCTATGTTCTAAAACAAAAAAAAAATGCTTCTTGTATAGGTTGGTAATTATACTCACTTGCACTGGAAGCCTTGACACAGAACGGCCAGTATTCATAAATTATATTTGATTATAATTCGGTGGAATAGTCAAATTGAATGCACTTAAGACTATTCTTTAGTTTTACTGGATAGGTGTCGTCCATTAATCGTGTGACTATACTATACTATAGCAACTTATTATATAATATATAATTGAAATATAATTTTTAGGAAATTGATAAAATCATTCGTGGAAGAATACCCTACTTTTAGGAAAAATCTGATTCCGATAGCAATATGACTTACGTACGCTAGTGTGCGTGTCGCCGAGCGTAAATACGCGTCACTTACGTCTACATCAATTTTTCTTGATCTTTTGATCTTGAATCTTTTGATATGTAACTGTCCTTCTGATATACCAATATATGGGCTTTACAGTAACATATCTATAAAACTGTAGTCGATTAGTGAATACAAAGAAATGATATCGATATCTCTTAAGAATCGGATATTCCAGAAATCGATTTCTTTCACTGTCAAACGACAGTCAAGGAAATCAGAGACTAAATTTGTACAATATTATTTTATAGTTGCAGCCTTATTTTAAATTTATTTTTATCAATCCATATTAAACATATAAATACGAGTATGATAACCTAATTAGCTTAGGATCGTTATTAGTCGTTTTAGTTGCTTTTTAAACGACTTCAATGAGGAAGTCCTTAGTTCAGTTATATTTTTTTATGTTAGTGTCCTCAGAACTCTGTCATTTTCAAACATTCTTTTTTCATTATGAGAGGGGTTTAGCCCCTTAGGGATAGATTTTTCTTTAATTGTAAATGGAACTTATAATTAAAGATTAATGGCGAAAGGGAATCTAAGGGTGGGAAAATATGGAATAAAGAATACAGTTTGTTACAATTTAGCATTATGCGGCCGTTTTTAAGTCGGTGATACTTTATTTAAGGTTAATTAACTATGTTTGGCCAGCGTGGTATAGTTGACCAAAACCTCCTTTCTAAGGAGAGATATATAACTGCACCCTAAATTTGAAAAACGTGTTCTTGATTTACATTACCATTGGATATTTTTTTTTTTTTAAAGACAACTCCCTCATTAGGAATAAATCCTGTGTCGCGGGGGACTTTACAAACATACATGAAACGGACACAAAGGACACCCAGACTCAGAACAACAATTTGTGGATCACACAAAGTGTCGTCCCATGTGGGGTTTGAACCCACAACACTCGGCGTAGTAGGAAGCGGCGTGGTGACCGCTTAAACCACTACGCCATCCGTGCAGTCAATTTTGAGCAAATTTGACGTACTAAGTCGTACTTGAAGGACTTTTTAGAGATTATTTTATTTAAAAAACGAATATATAGTAAATTACCATTTAAATGTTATAAAATCATTATTATCTGTTTGATTTTAAATTTTTAACTATTACAAAAGAAAAATGGAGAATGAATTTAAATATTAAAGGTTCGATTTAAAGTAAAGTCAGTAGTTCCATAGTAATAAAGTAAATATATAAAGTTCGGTTACAGAAATTTGTCCGTATATCGTCAAATAGATGTTACCAGATACCGCATGAATTACATTACACCGTGACGGGGTCGGTCAAATAAACGTGCATAATATGTCCGGTATTAACTATCATGCGAAACAGTCGATTAATCAAATCAGCCCCCGACTATCCACACCCATATTCATGATATGTGGTGTCATGCCTAAGCCGGGATTGAATGTTCAGCGTGTCCGAACATTTATTAGTTCAGATAAAGAGCACAAATAATTGTGTATTCAGATCGTCGTTTGGCCCAACATCCCAACTTTATACGCAAGAATGGTAAGGTTATAATACAACTCCTTAAGGCGCAGGATATGGGCCACTTTCATCCTGTTGTCCTCAGATCGTGAAATGAGTCATTTATTAGATTAAAATTTAAAAGTTTAGTAATTGATGCAGAATGCACTATGGAGTACTTGCTTCAAGCCGTTTCGCCTGCGCTCGTTTCGGCTTCTCAGAAATATTGACATTGTTTAACGAAGCTTTTTACTAAGATAATTGTTAGATAAGGAACGAGTATTATATATAAATATAGATGGCTAAAGTTTTTACATGATTCTATCTTCTTCAATGATTTTTGAAAAATATTTAAATTTAATATTATAATTATTATACTACTACTATAATTCTTCTCAATTTATAATTTTCGATCTTAATATTATTTAGAATAGTTTATATTCTTGATAGTGACAGGCTATATAAAAACTTCATAAAGATATATATATATATATATATATATATATATGTATATTAGGATACAATACATTTCTATTAATATTTATTGAGCGTCAAATTTCATTATTGGCTTTATTTATTTATGGGTATTTCTATGCAATAAATTTGGTTTGAAGTAAATTCTATGTATCGTAAGGAAGATAGAAGTCACATATAAATATTGGACCTTTGCTCCAACATAGTCGACAAAATAATATTAATTGCAGGGCTAATAAGGAGTTCCGAATACCTGTCTCGTTACTGCCAACCAACCTACGCTGGTTGAGAATTAATCATCCAACCGATGAGACAAGGTGATACTATGTAACTAAATACAAACACTTAGACTAATCCTTTACCTCCTCTCCTAAAAGTCCTTAGTTGCGCATAGTAATGAATTCTGTTAAAAGTAAGTGTTACAACACTTGCCAAAACAGCATTCAAACATTCACTGTGTGTTCGTTATAATACAATTAATCTATAGAAGAGTTCACTTGTGCAAATATCCATTTTTCACTTCTATTAAGTCACAGTAGGTACTTTAGATTCGTATTTGGTAGACAATGGTACGGTGATCAGCTCATGAGGGATAGCAGTAATTACATGTATTTAATATTAATTTGTGTTGATAATAATCATATTTATGAATATTAAAAAAATGCATAACTTATAAGCTATCTATTTATAATAATCAATTAGTATTTCTGCATAGCATTGCGGTAGGTACTGCATACCTATTTCTATGCGTCCACGGGAATTTAATTGATATCAAGTAAGTCTCGTGTTCAGTTAATACAAAACGATAAAACGGTGAATAACATGAAGAGATTAAAGAGTGCTCGTCATTTGAATTTTCCGGAGCCGTGCGTTAACATAGAATAAAAAACTTGCACGTTATACATTTCTAAAACGGCAATTTTTAAGAAAATACTTAAGTGCAGTAATATGAACGCGAGCATTTGGAAACTTTGAATATTTTACATTGTAATGAAACAGCGAACGAAATATTATGAATAATTCACAAGACCACCTGCGTGCCGCATATACGTTAGTTACATTAATAGCTACCGAAATGTTTTTATTAACCAAGTATTTTAATCTGCCTGCTATATTTGCTTTGGTTGACACAGACCTGCTCCAATAGTTCCAATAGTACAAGCTTATACCTATCTGTCACAGAGCATAGCCATTATGACATTAAAACATGTTTATTTTAACTATATATGTGTATATTTAGATATGTTTGTTTGTGTAGTTGGTATTTACAGTAGACTTGGTAGTGAACCATTATGCACTTATACACTATCACGCAAAGAGACGCCAGATGTCATACGCAGTAGGAAAATAAAGATGTAATATAGAACACTGTGTGATGCTATTCAGCGCACACGACTCAACTGAAGGCACGGACAGACCACGGCACGTCCCCGTCTTGGAAAGCGACCCTGCCGAGCCCATCTATGGCGTAGCCCTGATTGCTGCTTTTGGCACCGCTCTAACCATGGCGGTCGTCGGTTTTGCATTCGGATGGTATACGTAAGTACACTATAACAACATGTATTCAACACATAAAATTTAATAAACTAGTGGCAGATACTCGTATTAAACTTATAATAAACTAATTTACAGCCTTTCAAAAAAAGCGAAAGCTGCCGCAGACGTTGACTATCCTGCGTACGGTGTGACGGGACCAACTATGGATACTTCTGGTGACAGGAAACTAGCCCATTCTGCTCATATGTACCACTACCAACACCAGAAACAACAAATCATAGCTATGGAAAGGTAAGACATACCAACTTTAAAGTGTCATGATAGGTAAAAAAAAATAAAGCAGAAAATAATAAAATAAACTGCTTTTCTTTATTATGTTTCATTATATTTCCAATTTGCATTCCGCCACGTTTCAATTAAGCGTAGCGCACATAATTACTTTACGAAAATAACTTTTGTTTACTTAACTTCTAATAATTTCAAAATGAAACTTCATAAAGGTTAAGTGAAGACCTGCTAACTAACTACGAGTATAGGCGTATCTTACTCAGGGTAAGGCATAAGATCGTGAAATTCAATAAACTTTTCTGAAATTATAAATTATATCACAAAAAGAAAAAAGAAAATTAATTTTAAGATCAATTTGCAGGAATGGTTTAGAACAACGTAACGGCTCTGTGTCAGACCCTGAGTCTGAGGAGGAAAATGAGGAGGGAGACTACACCGTGTACGAGTGCCCCGGGTTTGCTACGGTAATAACCTACACTTTGTATTAAGTTGCCGCCTGTCGCCCACAGATCGGTTTCACCCAATTGGAGACTTGTTCTACAGACACCATTGCTTATTATCGAAAATTAAATTAAAGCATGTTCTGAACTTTCTATTTAGTATTGTAAGATTTTCAGCCCATGTAAGTGTTGATTAATTGGTGATTAAATAAAAAGAAAGATATTGGTCTCTACGTTACAGACGTGTCATAAACGTTACACACGAACCCTTCTTCTCTTACAATATGAATCATCCGCACAAGCATTTCATATTGTAAGGTACTAAATAATTTCAGAAATATTTAATTTCTTGACACGTACACTTTTATTCTAGTTATGTACTAACAATTTAAACTTTTTGTGTGAAAATTTCATCCGTACCGCTTCGAAGAAGGAAGTTCCGTAATTTTAAATACTATACGTTAATTGTTTACGTTAATAGTATACTAGTACAGGCTGAGTGTTCAGATGAAAACAACACTGACTGATTTTTCAATCGGATAAATGTATGTTTTTAAAAAGATTACTTTGGAAAAAAAATTATTAAGTTGCCGCATAATTTGCGAAAATGTAAAAATAGGTGCTACCGAAAAACTGTGCGCGATCAGTAAGGAAGCATCCAACGGCAATTTAAAACATACTTTTTAAGAAAAAAATAAACCGCCGAAAAAACTAAAAAGGAAAAATAATAAACCTTTTTTATTGGACCTGTATAACAAAGATCTTAAACTAATGTAAGTATACCTAAGTATATATATTTATAATTATTTAGAGTTTTTAATTACCGTTACTTACTTAGGTATACTTACATTAGTTTAAGAACTTAGTTATTAAGGTTAAATAAAAAAGGTTTATTATTATGCGTCGGTTAAATTTTTTGTTTAAGTTTTTATTTTAATTTTTTTTGTTGGTATAGTCTACTAATTACCACATGCTTAAGTTGGTATTTTTTGTTTCCAAATTTATATGGGACCAATTTCGGGATATACCCTATCTAATAAAAACAGAATTATCAAAATCGGACTTTCTGAAAAAAGTAATGCGTGGTCGACTTGAGAACCTTATCAGTTTTATCGTCGGTTAAAAATGTTTTTTTTTTTGTTAAGAGTTTACAACCTCTGCATAATTTTAAATCTCCCAGAAGCATGCAACCTGCTATATTAAATACGTATTATTAGTTAGATTAAACTTGAAGGTGCAAGTAATTTTATGTCTCATTAGAAATAAATGTAATGTAAAATATTATTAGCCTTATAACTCATACTTGTGAACAATAAGCACGTAATAAGAATGTGCTCTAAAATATGTTGTAATGTAAGCTGTATTAATCCACAGACGGGCGAGATGGAAGTGAAAAATCCGTTGTTCTCCGATGATCCGACACCCGCAACCCCCGGCAAATGTGAATTGGTGAAGCCTCAACCAAAGGATTAATTGTTCATTACCTCCGCACTTGCCCGCAACCTCATACACGCCTGGCAATCGATAGTTATTTGTGTATTACATTTATATTACATACTTAAAAACTTTTAACAAAATCTTTTGTCTGTTCTAGAGTAAATTAACTGTAATACAGGCATATTCTAGATGGATATATAACTGAGATAGTGTATTTAAATGTATGCTAATACGTAGTAAACGTAGGATATTAGTGTATACCTACGAACTACCTTCAGTGTCGTTCCAAACATCTTGAGAACGCTTGAACATTTAAGCATCTTACCAGAAAAGTTATCGTTTAAAAAACGTTACCTTTTAAGTAGCATCTTAAATATGACAGATATCTTACCATTTAAATAGAATAAACAACTTAAATATTAATTATATATATAATACATAAATGGTTATCCTAACAGTGTAAGTATAACAGTTAAAATTTAATGCTTTGTAATGAATAACTTAATATCTCTATTTCATAGCCATCTGAAATTCTCAGGTAATTTAAAATGATTTATGAAAAGATTTCTATTACATGTAAGTAAGTATTATAGTACAATTTATTATTTTACCGTTAACATCTTCAATAATAATTAATAGTTTTCTATAATAGCTATACTATAAATAACCATATCACCCATCTACAACTCCCCAAACATATTAAAAAGAGTTATAAAGTGAATACCTTCCTTTCTTCTAAAATGAAAGGTTTATTTAAATCCCCACTAAAAACTGCACTACCACTACCACTGACTAAAAACTGCACGCCATCTCTGGTACTGGTAGCCGGGAACCAGGTGTACCCTAAGTAAGGAAATCCTTGGTACCTCGACGGACCACGGACCATCTACGGCTTGTAGATGACCATCTCCTGTGTGCAAAAGCAGATAGGGAACCCTTTCTGTTCCCGAAAGAGGCTGCTTCTACTAGGGTGACACGATCACAAGGAAACACCAAGTTAATTATTAAAAAAACAACAAACCCGACTGCGTGAAAGTGAATGCTTAAAACTTTCAAGTCAGGAATTTATTTTTTTATAATTTAATATACCCAGTGTCATTCTCACAACTAAGACGAATCTAATGACACCTCAAAGGCCAAAATCCATCCAATCCATCTCCGTTTAGGCTACAGAGCATGCCAAAGAATGCCTTAATACCGGCACACAAAAGTGTGCTCCGCGGCGTCCTGATGCGCCGTAGAATGTAAAGAGGGGTGCCGTGAGGCGATCCTCTGTCATTATCCAAAACCAAAAGTATTAGCGGGTAACAACGATATTTTACGCGCCGATAAGTACCTACGCGCGCTTGAAAACCGTTGATACCCTTTACCTCCCACGCCTTGACCCGTTCGCTTGCTAGCATGTTTATTGACAAGCGAGTCGCGAAGGTACGGACGTGTCGTAGTGTTTTATTTTAATTGAGTCGCTTTGTTTTTCTTCAAAACTCTCACGCAAAATGAACAGATTTTTATGAACAAAGCGGGGAATGATCCCCGCTTTAAAAAACTGTGTAGAGGTTATCAAGCTCACCCGTCACATTGATTTTTGTTTTTGTAAGTCCCTCTTGTTGTTTTTTGTTTCAATTCAGACAATAAAAAACACTTCATATGGTAGATGTTTTAATTTTTGAACCTATCTACCTAACTATATTATTGTGGGTACCTAGTTCTTTCGACTGTTATCGGTCAAATAGCTATCTAGGGTAGAGCGTCATGAAAAAATACTAAATCTTATAAGTGCGCTGCTGACTGAAAAAGATTAGGACCCCCTGCCTTAACAAAATAACAAAACAAACATTTTTTTGCTTTTCAAATCAACTTTGCTAATTTTTATCATATTCGGTAATAAAAGGGAGGTATGAAAATTAAAAAAAAAGAAACAAATTTCAGCTAGTTAACATGCTGCACTAAAGAAAATAGTAGGTATAGGTATATAAATAGTGCCTGTAAAGTCCGACTTGTAAAAATATCTCAAAAGATTTACTTACAAAAATAAATATCATTTACACTCGAAAACGTAACCCTCCTCCTGGCGCAGTCGGGTAAAAATTTGATTTGTTTTTAATAAAATATGTACTGAACGGTATCTCTAGGTATCGTTCATAGCTATTAAACGATCCCTATATTTAGAATGTATCAACAAATGGAATTGAATATTTAGCCTAATTAAGATGTAAGATCTGTATAAAGCCACAGATGAAGCCATAGCAAGTAAAATGATACAGATACTAGTCTAAACTTAAATTTTCTATAGAACATTTACCCCTGTACCACTAAATAAATTGCAATTGTATATATTTAGATGCATTATATTCGAATTGGACAAAATTAAAAACTTGGGCTTATTTAGGATACTTAAAAACCCGTCTTATGCTACATTTTGACACGTTTTTATGTGTATAATAATTTGGATTGTAAAAATTTGCTGTGAAATATAAATCTAAAGAAGGCAGCTTACCTCCCTACATATCTTCTACAAATTTACCTTTGTACTACTTCCTAAAAAATATATGCAGTAAATTATAAGTACATATTATGACATAATTGTATAAATTTTAATGCGATACACAACAAAGAGACCTCAACGTAGGATTTGGTACACTGTTCCTAAATATGACTACACATAGTAAAAAGAGATATTTAAATTAAATTAATATGTGTTATGTAGGTGTCTGATCTGTGTAATCTATCGTAGAAATTCAAACAAAAATATATGTATTAATGTCCGTGTTTAATTGATAAATCGCAGTTATATTATTAACTGTTCAGCTATAGACACCCATAAATATTTGTCTTATGATCAAATTCAACTTTCTCTATAACTAAGGCTACCATAAACCTCTTTGTATAGCAGAGGTCTTTAATTAGATATTTTATGTATTTTACAGATTAAAGATCTCATTGAAGTAATTATGACTTTACATTACAATATCTGTTTAAGTAATATAAGTCGACTTCAGCTGTTTGATTACATTTTAAATAATATAAGATATTTATATTTACTATAAATCACCCTCTACATATAGAGTGACAACTACGGTTTTTTAGTAAGCACACTCTTTTTATTTTTAATTAGATATATTAAAAGTGAAATCGAAATGTACTAAGAGTTTATGATTGGGAGCATGTTAAATGAATTAGGTAGGAATTCAATTGGTCCTAGTATTCAACGTTATCATGCACTACAAAGTATATTGATAAGAATTTATGTTAGCAAAGCAAATGCCATGACACTTAAAGGCTTTTCGCAAGGCCGGTGTCCAATATCCTCGCATACAAGTAGTAAATTCATGCACCTTATCTTTGTCATTGTAATAATCTAAAGTAAGTAAATATATTTTAATATATTATAAAATGAGTGTTAAATAAATTGATGTTATTATCATATTAATCATATACTTACCCCAGTAGTAAAACATATATATTAATTATGAAATTATATCTGCTAGATATAATTTTATATAACCTAGACATAATCAGTTATTTTTCGAATATTTATGTACCAATTCGTATTTCTGTCAATTGAAAATTGACTGAGATCTGGGTCTCACCGTGCCACAGTGTCCTAGGATCAACTATGAAAAATCCAATGTCATACAACTAGTCAATATTTTTACTTAAAATTTATAATATTTTCATGTATGTTACGCGTGTCCTGAAATCTGGCCCAAGGTCAGAATCAGGTTGATGAGTAGGTGCATGAGTATTTGGAATGACATTCTGAGACTTGAAATTGGTTCAAGGCAGAAAGTTCACTCTCAAGCTATAGAACTGAATGAAATGTCTGAACTATAGATATTGTCACAAGGGACGCACAGGGCCATTTTTGTTTTCTTGATTGTGACTACGATCATCATGCAAATTGATGATCGTAGTCTCCACTGTATATGAGACGCAGTCGAGATTACGATCATCAAATCATCATACAAACATGACACCAATCAAGTAAGGGATGGTCAAAGTGAAATGAACGAGTAGAGAAGGGATGTAACAGTCACCGTCTATAAAAAAGAATATGTACTGTCATAATTATATTTGTTTTTTTAAATATAATATTAATTAATTTGTTTCAAGCATCTTTATGAACGTCATTCTTTATTAAAGAAACCCTTTATCCCTGTGAACCTGCCAATATATATTATTTACCCAAGTATTAATAGGTATATGGCCTCAAATACCATCATTTTAAGATTAAGATTAAATTTTATCCCAAACATGAAGAAGATATTCTACCGAGTTAAGTATGCCTAAGTATTGATCAAAGTTAAATATTAAATTATCATGATAAAATATCAAAAAAATAATTGGTGTATCAATTTTATGAATAGTAGTAAATTATTTCTGAGAATATATTTAGCTATAAATGGATTAATGTGATATATTACATTACACATATGTATACAAAGCATGTCTTGTTATTAATTATATAGTCCCCTACTGAAAGCCATTTAATTAGGATTAAACCACCCGCACCAGGGGACTTCCTTTCTAGGGTATACCTGGTTCCCCGGCATGGCCCGAGACGGCGTGCGGTTTTAGTCGGTTCGAGTCCGACATGCCACCGACAGGTGGTATCCGAGGGGATTTCCGCACGGAAAAAAAAAAAAAAAAAAAAGGATTAAACCACCCACACTCTCACTGTGAGATTAAGTAATTAATCAAATACCTGACCTATCGACGAGTCCCATGATAAGATGAAAAACGGCAATTAAGAGAAAAGGTGTTTTTTAAAACAACTCCCTCACTAAAAGATCCTGAATCGCGAGGTACTTTACAAACGTTCATGAAAAGTATTCAAGGAATACCCAGACTCAGAACAACAGTTTGTGGAGTAGGGAGCGCCGAGGTTAACGCTTACCACTGCGCCATCCGTGCAGTCTATAAGTAAGTAGGTAAGCATTAGAAGTCGAGTACATTTGATAAGAAGTAAGCTTTAAATAGGGCAAGCCCTTTACTGCCTTATCAAGGGATATAAATGTACAATAGTCGAGATAATCCTCCGAGAAAGAGAAAGAAGTCATCGCTTAAAAGTTATGATTTCTAAGTGAACTTTATTTCAATATCAGTGACAAAACGTCTGAACTAACTATATACTAGTTAAAAAATTATACTACTTATGTAGGTTATGTGCTATGGTGCACCTGTATGGGCCGATAGGGCAACCGTAGGCGCTGGCCGTCGCACTGTTACAAGGCCACTATTATTGTTGTGCAAGGAATAAAGAACCACCATTGTGTCTGTGAACAACAGTTAACAGACACAATGGTGGTTCTTTATTCCTTGCAAACATGCTCATCATATACTCTGGGAATGTAGTCTTTGGTACAATAAACGTAATATAATGCTGAATAGCTTACAGTTGACCTCTAGGGCGGTATATAATGGGGAACTTTGTCAGCTAGGGTTAATTTCCGTGCGTTTAGATGATTCTGCCATAGATATGGTAAGTAACTACAGCTGCCCATTTAACTCTGCAACTCAAGAGTCACAAGTGAGTTGCCGCCCTTTAAGTTCTCCCCCCCCAGAATGAGGGGAAGATGGATTTCGGCTTCGGTAACCTCACTTACTCGGTGAAAAGCAACGAACAAATAGCTTACCATCGGTTTTCTGTAGGCCGTGCTATCACTTCGGTCGATGGCTTATTCCCAATGGCAAAAAATAAAACTGCCACCACTGGTGGTCGTTAGGACTTTTTTTACATTTGTGCAACGGCCACCACTCAAACTGATCGGGCCCATTTGTACCGAGGCATAGCTCTCCCACTTAAAACTTGATAAATATCTATGGATTTTATCTTAATGTGCTACCTGACTACAAGCATTGATTTGTACTCGTAATGTCAACGGTATGAAGTCGACACTAGATCACCATATGACAAATTCATGGCAACTTTTATAATGACAATTTTTAAACTCGATACACTTTACAATATGGCTGCATGAACTGTGATGCTGCGTGCTTCAAAGCCATAGATTGTTTCTCTAACGGAGAACGATTTTATTCCCCAGGAAGATTGGCGTCAGGCACAGACAGACATTTCTCTAGGAAATGAAGAAGTTCTTGATAGAAACATATAAAACTAAAAATTTTTCCTTACAGTTTTTTGTCGTCAAAGTTTGTTCTTGGCATGAAATGGAATCATCTTGGCGCGACCTCAAGATGCACTTTGCCGTTATTGTATGAACTCTCTTATGAAGTCTTATACAGCATATACAGGGTTTTTTTTTCACGGGTTCTAATTCTTTCTCTAAAATAACAGTAGGTACCATACTTAGTAAGATCTTCTCTTAAATCGGTCCAACCATTGACCTGTACTAACAGACAGACTGAGCGTCAAAATCATTCATCATAAACACATCGTAAAAAGTTGTTCTTATAACATTACAAATAGACACTTCACTTTTATTTATTTGTTCTTTTAACATCTTTCAACATTTTATTTTAATTGGATATATGCTTAATGTGTACAAACACAACTTAAAATCGGTTGTTGCTTACTGCAAAGCTATGTTCCCGCTAGAGCTGGCAGTTTGTTTTAGATGGGGTTTATGTGAACAGCGCGCTCACATTTCTAGGCCCGTATTTTAAAAGATGTCTCAAGTATCGGTTAAACTCTGATTTCCTGAAACTAGTTTTAAGTGCAGATCAAAACTTAAATATCTTATATAAAAAATTAAAGTGAATTGATTATAGTATGACAAGTAATTCTTTCGTTAATAAAGCATAACTTACGTTATCATTTAGAAACAAATTATCGTAAAACACATTAATTTCCCCTAAAATGCCCTAGAAATATCACCGCTTGACTAGTTTCAGCTTGTCTCGTGTAAACAAAGATCACAGCTGTCAAAATATATACCTGAGTAAAGATTTCGATATAAACATCGTTCTAAAATAAACTGTCCGCTCACACGAGTATAGATCGATGAATCTCGTTTTAAGACTAGATTCACGACTGAGACACCTTTTTAAAATACAGACATTAATGTCATGTCCCTTGTCTCGTCACATTTCACACGTCACGTGTGTTTTAGGCACTATTAGCCGCAGGCGGTGACCGTTTCTATTAAATTAGGTACCGTAATTCGGTGTGGAAACAGCTACTGGACGTTAAAATGAAAAACTTTTTGTACATATTTCGACATTTACTAGCTTTTACCTGATAATTAAACCGCGTGGGAAAATAGACTAGAACTATTCACAAAAAAATACAATATTAATATTTAATATGTGGAGTTTTTTTATGCAATATTTATTTGATGTTCATTATAAGGCTTACGTGTCCCAGGTACACCAAATCAACATCATTTTTATAGTATAGGGGTCAAAAGAGCAGATGGCTCACCTGATGGAAAGTGACTACCGCCACCCATTGAAACCTACAATCGAGAGTCGTTAGTCGTCAAGTACATTACCGCCCTTTGAAGACACCAAGTCTCGGTGAAAAGCAACGAGTGCATTGCTAACACCGGTTTTCGGTGAGGCCGTGGTATAACTCCGGTCGAGTCGGCCCATTTGTGACGACGCATGGCCTACCACCGTACACCGCACCTTACCTGCATTCCGAACTTACCTACCATTATATTATTATACTTACTTTAGGCAGCAAGGCGTTCTGGTGGGCAAATCTCATGTCATGTAGTTTTAAATCTTCTCGTTCGAACAATTTAATGTAATGCCTAAAATTCAGGAGAGAAAAAGATTCAACTGTTTGCTGTTGGTTGTTTTCTTATATGATATGAAATTACTGACATAATAAAAAACATTTTGAACCTTAACAATTTAATAGTGACGAACATGAACGAGAATTTTTAGTCAAACCTATAAGTATATAACAATTTTTACTTATTCTTCTTTACATTTGGAGTCTATGTTAACAATAGCAATATGTAGTTACGAGTATTAGGTGAATAAATTTTATAACTTTTATCAATTTATTACTTTCATGAATTTTTTTTTTGAAATTTAACACATGTACGTACAAAGATTAAATTTTCACTAATGAAAACTCACTTACGGCTAGTACAAAAAATATTTTTTTCTAAAAAAAATTATGTTAATTCTTCTTAGTCTAGAAATGTCCTATACTTAGACTATAATACTAAAATAAATGCTATATTGGTGTTCTTTAAACACAAAGCAGAAATTGACAGGGCAGAAAACTATACTTATTAGGACACCCACATCTCGATAAATTTTGATATTTTTGTGCATAACTGAATAAATCTACAAATGTAATACCTATTACATCTACAACTTTAAGATCCGCTACAATACCTTACAAAGTAACTAATTAATTTTAATTTAGTAATTCATTTAGAATCTTTGACACTTAAGTACTCATAAAGATAGCATAATACAAACACGACACATCTTCCAGACGACCGTCTGATACTAAAATACGCAGAACCTATCCTATGGTAATCAGACGGCTGATAAACTTGGTTTTTGCTATACTAAATATATTATACAAACTTCACCCCCAGGACACTAAGACAATTCATTACGCTCATCAGACAATATTTTTTCCTGGATGGTAATCGAGCCCACCATCTCTGGCTTAACAATCAAGATCACTAGCTACTTGACCATCAGGTCCATCATATACTTATAAACACTTTTCTATGTTGCTTGTCAAATGTCACAAACGTTTGTTAAATTTAAAATGGAAGATATTTATTATTAGTAGGCTAGCAACCGGCTGAATTTCGGCCAGTTAAGTGTAGACGATATTGCTTGCTAGCTGTGAGCAATATCGCTCTATGCCGAGTACATCGACACCTCTAAGCCGAGAGCTTAAGATGGTCGACGAAGAAAAAGAAGTCCGGATCAATAAGGGACTACGGTAAAAAGGGAGGTCATCAAAGAGCGCTGAAAGATGGATGTCAAACCACTATGCCAGTTACTTTGGCTTTACTAATAAATAAAATAAATTGTAGGTAATGTGTAGAATGAGTTGCTATAAAAATAAATGTTCAACTTCAGTTAAGGTTTGGCTTTTTGCATCTATCTTTTGATCGACGCTTTGAAAAAGGCAACCAATTAGCCGTGCTTAAATGTAATTGTGAGCCCGGTTGTGCTATAAGAAGATTTGACTATGAGGAGCAAACAGATGTTGAAAATCTCAAGAAAGGCATTAAATTTAATTTCGAGTTTGGGTAAGTATAAGGCCCGTATCTTAAAAGGTGTCTCAGTCGTGAATCTAGTCTTAAAACTAACTTTAAGTTGAGATTTTATTATTGAACGTCACTTAAAACGAGATCCATACTCAAATGAGTGATAGCTTATTCTAGAACGATGTTTATGTCGAAATCTTTACTCAGGTATAGATTTTGACAGCTGTGATCTTGAAACGTTTACGTGAAATTGATTGATGATTTGTTTCTGAATAATTACGAAAGATTTCCTTTACTTTATTTACGAAACAATTACTTGTCATACTATAATCAATTCACTTTAATTTACCTTAATTGATATTAAATTCACTGAAGTTCACATTTTACACACACAATACTTGTTTAAATTGAAATCACCATAACCTTTTGGTTTATGTAAAAAGTATAATATCATTCTAGTAATATACATTTTGGTCCGTGTGGTGACGGATTAAGAATACAGAGTGTCACCACCCCTATTCATCAAAAAACTACGCAGAACAACAGCACTGCAGAGAGAAGGAAAACTTGACACAAACCCTATACCAACCCGTCTGGCCAGCGTGGTATAGTAGGCCAAAACCTCCTTTCTAAGGAGAGGCTTATGTCCAGCAGGTGGACTATTAAAGGCTGTTGATGATGAATATACATTTTAGAATATAAACAATAAAAACATTGTTTGACATTTCAACATGACAAGTGTTGATAAATAACTTGAACGTTCCGTTATAGCCTATATCATTGTCATTTTTATTTTAATATTATTTATATTACTTTTGGACGAACACCAAGCTTGTTAATATGTTAACATTGCTACACTAGCCAATAGTATACTTGATACAAATTCACAGATATTATGTTTGCAAAAAAAATGTTTTTTAAATAATCAGCTGCGTAATACGGAATAATAATGTCAATTACGCGGAAACGTAATGAGATCAGACTGTAAGTTTGAAACTCAATACTTGAAACTAGTTTCAACTGAGTTAAATTAAAACGCGTTCTATTATAAGATTGATGCTTAAGTTTTGATCTGCATTCAAAACTAGTTTCAGGCAATCAGAGTTCAACCGATACTTTTAGACGTCTTTTAAATACGGGCCTAAAAGTTGGACTGTGTCAAATGATAAATACATTGAAGGGTCCAACTATTAAATAGTCACTTTATTATATGATTAAAATAAAAAGTTCGCGTAAATTATGGAGTATCTAATGCAATTATTTTACACGGTTTCTATGGTATAATTGGTTGAAGAATATAGACCGAATTTACCAAATTATATAAGAACACAGAATTAACAAGCATATTTTTAATGTTTTTAAGCTGCTATTTGTACAACTGAAACTACGTAACCAGTTATTAGTAATGTACCCTAGTTATGAATGTTTTTAGATAACATTTTTATAACATTCCAATCAAGCCAAAAAAAAATCAGTAAGGCCAATTACAAACAATGTCAAACCGCTGTATAGGTCGAGGTTCCAATGTTAGTAGAACTTGACTTTTTACTTTTTCGTAAACACAAAAAAAGTACGTAATCGTAAAAAATGAAGGCTTTTGCATGTGTAGTGAAATACAACGAGTAAAGAGTTAACGCACATGTAGATTTCCTTCCTTCATTTTAGCAATGATACTGAGTTTGTGAACAGAAGGTGTTAATGCAATACAATATATGAAATCATGGCATTCTAAATTACGATCAAATGTGGCAGTTTACACATCTACTCGTACAAAGCATTTACGCTAATTATACTTTTTTGATCTAAAGTCATTAAGGTAAAAAAATAACGTGAGCTATATAATCTAACGGTTATGTAAATGAATTTTGATTTCATTAGTTATGGAATTTTGCAGTAGATACGCTGTTTCCCTAAGCCTTTCTGCCTGTCTAACGGTTGTGCGAAAACTGACACTTGGTATTTGTTGATGTTAAATCCCTTGCTAACCAGTTTTTCTAGTGTAACATTGCACTGTGGTATTTAATTTCGTTTTACTCACCAAGCGGACGGCTTCCTTCCAATTTTTATAAGCTTATTTAGTCACTTCATAATTTTAAGAATAAATAAATATGATTCGTATATTTACTATTAATTTTTGACTGACTGATATAGATACATTTTTGTGATAAACCGATAAAAAAATGGCAATTTTATTTTTTAAAATCTTTAACTGCTTCTATTAATTTCTATTGAAAATTTATTTTCGTTAAGATTACATTTTTCTATATCATTTAACAATGAAAGTAAATACAAAATGTAACAGAAACTTAAAGTAATTTCTAAATAATAAATACAACAAAGAACTTTTATTTGAAATATAAATAAATTGTGCACTTATCTGGCACCACGTGAAATTAACGCGTTGCGTTCAATACAATAAAAGTACAATAAATATCGTTGATACAATTTAAACCTCCAGTAACCTAGTTTCTCACTTTCGCGTGGCTCTGGTTGGCTTTTTACTTTCATCGTTGTTTTTATTCAATATGTCAATCTGTCAATTAAGTACGGATATGAATGAATCCGTTAAGATTGGACAGTGTAAGTTTTTAAGTTTATTATAAGTTAGGCTCTCAAATTAGTTCGGTTATGATGAATGAGCTTGTACGATCTTTTAATACATATATTATAATTAGGTACGCGTAATGTTTTATTCCCTACATGACAAATAATTTTATTTGTCATTCTGTTATACTTATTTATTCGATATTTTCTAACTTCGTTTTCTTTTTGGCAATTTGGAGATTATGGGATTCCTAACACCAAATATTATGTAAATTAAGTATGTTAGAAGCTATGAATGTTTTTAATTTTGGTTCTTGTTTGTGATTCAGCATAGTATTCAAACAGTTTATAAATTTTGACTAAACCTAAGACTAAAAAGTGTTTTTACAGCTTGGTACCTAGCTGCTTGTATAGGAAGCAACAATAAAGAATAGTCTAAATCCAGGAGTGAGACTACTGTCCTGCAAATATTTTGGAAAAACTGTTCATTCAACTTCATCCATTCATTCGTTTCCAACACTAAATTCATCCATTTTACTACATATTGATCTGCTCTTCGACAGCGATGTCTGAACGATGAATGATGAACGAGCTCTGACGACAAAGGCTACGGCCCCCAGTTTCCGGCGGCCCTTCTATTCCTGGTCAGGGCTGCGACCACGGTAACGGCGGGGCAGGGGGGTGAGTAGAATCTAGGGCTACAGGAGGCCACGACAACCGGCTGAAACTGGCAACGTACGACAGACGCACCCTATGGGGTGTATACGGGTGGGATGTGTACGGCTAGAGCCGCCTCTAGCGCAACTTGAGGTAGAACTTGGGAAGATTAGGTGGAATATTCGAGGGCTATGTCAAGTCCGAAGAGAGGGGGATGACACTATAACCCTCGAGTTAGGCCACCTAATGTGCTTCCGGAATACCATGGATTTTGAAGCAGGAATCAAAGGGGTCAAATTCTCGTCAACTTTACTACACGAAACAGCGGCCCCGAAGGAAGTGGACGTCGCAAAGCTCCGGCACTATGACGAGAAATGAGATCGATTCTATCACGACGGATAGGAAGCACGTATTCAGAGACGTCTCAGTAATCAATAGGTTTAATACCCGTAGCTATCACCGACTTGTCAGGCCCTCTGAATATCGAATTTAAGGCTGAACGTGTCTGTTGGATGAAGTCCGGACTCCGACCAGTTGTGTTATCTCAACAAACGCAGTGGAGGACGCCGATAGGCCCGGTGGAGTGACGATTCGCACAAAATGGCTGGCAGGAGCTGGATGCTATAAGTCCAAAATCGATCTAAGTGGCGTGCAATGGGACAGGCTTATTTTCAGCAGTAGACTGCGATAGGCTGATGATGATGATGAAGTTGGTTTGTGTACACTTTAAATACGAGAAAAGTACTGCATCGATTGATGACAAATCTAGACTACTACTAGAATTTTGTTCATTATCTCTCATCGATGCAACCACAATGTGCCACAGCAGAGCATGGCAGGGTACAGCTAGTACTTTCATAAAACCTGAATTTTCAATAACTTTACTTACTGTTCATAAAGAAACTAATATCACTGTCTTTGGTACATATGAATAGAATATTATTTCTATAGATCTAGATATTTCTACTATCAACTTTTTGTGAGTGAATCGGCAACTGAATGTGAATAGTATATCCTTAACCGCTGTATCTATTGTGCTGATAACGTTATTCCGCCACGATACCCCAACTGGGCGTAGGTGTGAATTTTTCATGAGCTTACTCGTAATTTCTAATGACGCAAGTCCGAGGGTACACTCATACCTACAAAAAAAAACCTTTCCAATTCGTCCTAAATGATTAAATATGTAATAGGAGTGCAAATCTATATATTTTACTACATCAGTTTTATTAATATTGTATTGTTATACGATATTAGCACGAAGTTAAAACTTTATAAATAATGTGCATGATAGACTTCTATTTTAAACCATGTATATATAAATTGATGTTAATTACTACAGATATACATCCACCAATATATCTATGTCTACATATTAAATCTATACTTATATCACATGATAAATAGTTAATATTTTTAAACATCGTTGTCACACCTACCGCCGTACATAGTCTTTGGCTGTGCCTCAATATTGCTTCACCCTATCACCCTACTTCTCTGCACACATGTTCCCACCAATTTAAAATAGTCTCCACTCCGATACTAAAACTATTTAAAACACTTATGTGATTTAGAATATCAAAATGTACTTTTAGTCCGTAGGCAATATAACACCTTAAAAGGCAGTGGATAACAAGATAAAAGTATGAAATAACAGCTAAATTAAAATAAAACATATTTGAAACTACAAACTGAAAATATTCTAAACACAGCCCTTAATTTGAGAGTAAACCATAGACATCTTTAGGCGAGTAGCAAGTAATTAGTGAAAACATTTTAAGAACATTCAGTGTTGATTGAGATGTAGTGGCCACAAATATTTAAACCAAAAAAATAATTAAACCACGCAAAGTAAGTTTTACTTTAAAAGTTTATTATGTTAATATTTACATTTAGCAAACAGACTTGTGACACACCATTTTCTTGTAAGTCACGGTCCTTTTAAAGTCCTACATATTTTAACACATCAATAGTTTTTACTCGCCCAAAGATTTCTCGTTTACAATTAATGAACACAAACATCAAAATCATTATATTATAATATATTCTACAATTCAGCTACTAGAATAGTTAATTCTATAAAAGATTTTTTAAAGTCAATAGATATAGGTACGTACTATGACTTTTAAAAATCTATAACGACTACATAAACTAGAATAAAGTTATGGAACTTTGATTTATATTTGCACACAATTTTTTTTATCAAATTATGCTATTCACTGCGTCAATCGCAATAAACAATGTGCGTTAAAATAACAAACAAATCGAAACAAATGATCTTTATTCGTTATTTGCTGCCGAATGGTTTTGTTTTTAATACTCTTCACCACAAATATAATAGTTAGCTGCAAAGCCACAGATAATATCGTGTGACATCAGTAAGTCTCTATTATTACTACAGATTTTACCGTAGAATTGACGGCAGTTATTCAGGGAAGCCTGACTAGTTTCAAATCTAACATTAACCTTGTATTAAAGCGAATCGTCCTCTTAAGATGGTCGTGGTGGTTGGTCCGGCACCTAAATCCTAAAACTGAAACTAGTCGGCTTTTCACAAATACTCGAATAACTTCTATATAACTGTCGGGTCAAATCAGTTTCCAAGGATTTCCATAGATACGAACAGATTTCTGAGGAACTTTTCCGCACATTTCAATAACGCTTAAACTATTTACTGTAAGTATTGTACTGATTATTCTCAAACGGTAAATAGCAAATCGTGCGAATGCTAAGAGTACTTTCTTTACAACAATTTTTTTTTTTTATATTTATGATATATATTCTATTTTTATTCAATATTTTATTTTTAATAGCTTATCCTACACTCGGGACTATGAGACGAACTCATACAACATTTTTAGATAAAGTAATATATATCTTCTAGGAACATATAAAAGTGCTGAAAGAAACGCACTCAAAAATGTCACTTACCAGTCCTTTTACGTACTCTGATATAGTTTATCAGTCCAATAACTCAGAAACAGGAATAATAAATAAATAAAAAGGACAAATTATAAATAATCGACAGTTGATCATAGTTATGTACGTGAATTCGATATATACCTATGTTATATAAAAATATGTATATCTGGTTTTTAACTGTTTGTATGTGTTCTGCAATACAAAGCTTTTATTCGTATGAACGGCATACGAATTAAATCTTGGCATTTCAGAATACAAAACTACTGACATGTAAAATATATGTTTTAATGAATCATCTTTTGATTATGACAGACCGTATAAGATCTCTATAGAAATAATTTAGAATATTTAAAAACATATTCCTTCATACCTAATATTCCTTCACCCATATGAATTTTCTTATCGTGTATGAACTATAGACTTTTTGATAAGAGATTAAAATACCAAAACACTAATCAAGTATTGAGGCAAAACGTTCCTCCACAAAAATACACTCTAATGCTAATGCTGACTACAATATCAATGTGGCACTTACTGAACTTATGTGTAATTACAACATTTTGTTTACGATATAATACATCCACTTGCCTTTTAAGAAAATATAATGTCCGACACTTAGCATGAATACAACCGTATACTTACTGCTAGTGAATAGTCATTGTGAAAATGATATGAAGTTTATTGCACAGGGCAACGTGTGTTATGTTCAACTTAAACACATTATTGTCAAAATTATTATTACGTCTATGCAGCAAATTGACAGACGACGAGTCTATAGGTAATTAGATCCACTACTTACACAAAAACATTGTACTTTTTTCACAAATTATCATTGGAATAGAAATAGACGATAAATGTATGTTTGTAAGCAACACTTTACTTGCCAGGAACAACTTTAGTAAAGTGAGAAATACATAATTTTATCGAATTTCGTTAAAAATATCCGCAATGAAATTATACAGTTTCAGAACAAGCGAACCACCCAGGCCAGGTATCCAAATCCATCTGATCGACTTTCCACTCTCCAGCATACTACTGGACTATCAATTCGCGAAGGATTTACATAACTGCCAAAAGGTGAACTCAGTCGTCATTGTCCATACCAATGAGTTCGGCTTGCAAACGCCCTTTGGTACGACAACAAGCAGTCAAACATAGTATTCTAAGAGCTAACCTAAATTGCGGACTTAAAGATATCAATATAACAATCTTCCAAAAAGAGTTCATAATTCCCAGCCACACTACTGCGAAATGTAGCATAGGAACTTTTATTTTCTGATCGGTAAAATATTCGTACAGCTCTACACTAATATAAGGAGCCCAGCTGAGCCAGAACACGGTAACGAGCACAAAACTCATCCAGTGGCTAGGATTTGATAAGTTCTCCGCCAGCGCAGTGGCGTACTTCTTTGTCGTGAATAGGTGCGCCACTGTGTAACTTGCGTTTTCATAGAGAATATGTAGAAGTAGTTGTATACAATAGAAATGACGCTCGGACCTAGCACTAAAATGGCGAGCGTTGCAGTATAAGCGTATGTAGTGCCCAGTCCAGCATGCAGATAAACGTCTCCTTGTCGAAGTTGGCTTCCTTTTTATATCCGAGCAGAGGCGGTAGGCAAAGCATCGCAGCCGAAATCCAAGTGAAAACCATCCAGCACTGACTTCTAGTGCGCGTTTGTACCTGGCCCACATATGTTATTAATAACTCATAATAAACAGTTATGCCTACCCCTATCGCTATCACATTGCATTTTAGAGAATACCTATCTCATGTTTTAATATTGTAATTGTATTAAAATGCTTTTTCAAGAAATGTTCTAGATTGAGGTTCTAGAATAAAATGCACGTTTGTCATTTTCTTTCAATTGGTTCAGTAGTTTATAATAAATTAGTAGCGTAGATATCCGCAAAAATCAACTTTATGCTACAGTAAAGTACGTAATATTGGTATGAATTTCCAGACCAAAATAATCATGCTCGAAGACTAACAAGTCAAAGTAGGTACTTTGTACATAAGTTTTGATAAAAATTAATAGAAGTTGAAAACTACATGAAATATAAAAGACGGAATAAAAAATAGTTATATCGATTCTATTAAAAATTCTAAGAAAGGTATGTTTATTATACTGAAATGAGCAATCTCTAAATGCAAATGCGTATTTAAAAATGTAAGCTTCTAAGAAATAAAAATATTGAAAGGGATAACTACCGTCGCACTAACCGTCTCATATCGGAGAGGCTTTCGAACGGCGAGATAGCGGTCAACCGATATCCACATGAATGTGTACACAGAGACGGACCAGAGGGTCACTTCTACGTAGCCTGCCAGCCGGCACATTAGGTCCCCGAACATCCAGCGTCCAGTAATCGCTGGGTTATACCGATAAAGGCACCACGAACACTCCGCACAATAGATCCGCAACCGCCAGCGACAGTAAATAGTAATTGATCACTTCGTTCGAAAGTCCTGCAGAGAATCATTTGAAGTATTATAAGTTAAAGATGTTATAGTGACCGCTATTTTCTGCAGTTAATCACCTATTTCCCATTAAAATACGAATGACTAATTAACTATTTAAAAGATTCTTTTGTTGATAAAATTGCTTCTATATATACCCTATGTTTTTATAAATTAAAATATGTATATAGTAGTTTCTACTACCATACCAGTGATCTTCTGTGTTCCATGTTAACATATTTAATGTGCTTCCTATATTAAATACTGTTTCAAAGAAACCTGAAACAGTTGATCAGCTTATCCACTACAAAATAGTATTAAATTCTAACGGATAAAGACTAAAAGCGATTAGGAATCGGTACATTACCGTAGTTTTAGCACAGTCTGATAGCGTATTGACATGGTAAAGTCGTACAATGTCTGTATAGCCACGGATCAAAAAGGGCGTACGTACCTTTGAAGTTCAGAAATGACGCTATGATAAGAATATTTGATATGACAATGGCAGCTCCCATGACTGCGATGACAGACGCCTGTGTAAGCGATTCAAAGTTTGCAAGAGGACTATCTGTTACGCTCACATCGACCTGCGCTCGACGCGCCATCCCGAGCACTCGTCATCTTGGCTGGCATATTTCAATACTACTTTGTAAAGATCTGTAACAATAACATTGTATAAAAAAAGGTACACCTAAGTTTATAGAAACTTAACTGACATTCAGAATAATCTAGCTTACAGTGATAATCCGCTCTAAAATTGGGTCGCAAATAAGGGTAATAACTCTAAACAACCGACTACTAAAGATGTTTGTACTATGGGAGATGACAGTCGTCAAATTTGGTAATAGAAGTTAGCCGTGTAAGAGTTATCTGGAGTTAAAAGTGATGAATAAAAATTATGAATTATCATAATAATTGGGTTAAACACTGGTTTAACGACATTTATGTCTATATATCTATTTAAAATAATTCCTATGTTTAAAAATGAACACTAATTAACGTAAACTAATCAATTATTACTTACCAATTGCCACTAACGTAGCATGAAATCAGATGGTATAGTGATCCAACAGGCCATGTTTATATGTCTGTGGAAATAATATAAAATATATATCACATTTTATTACAAGAACATAAATTTGAAAACAATATATCTCATTTAGTTGCCCAAAAACTGTCTATAGATAGACAAGTTGTACTGACAACTTTTCAACATAAAGGGTATTGCAGCTATCACATAGCAAAGTAGACAAGTACTAAACAACAAAATCGTAAAGGGCGTAACCAAGCATGTAAAGGATACAGTCATTTGCTCTAACGATCTCTGAATGGTACTAATGAAATTCCACGTTCTTTTATATTTTACTGTTTTTTTCCCTAATTATTAGTGCCAAGCTGTTCTAGTCATTGCCGTATGATCCGGTAAAATATAAGAGATCATATCACGTAAATTTGACACAGTTATTGCCAAAAGTCATAATTATCAATCTACAGCCTTTAGTAGTCCACAGCTGGACATAGGCCGCCCCTTGGAAGAGGTTTTGGCTTTGGTTTGGTTGGTATATAGGATTTGTTACAGGTTTTCCTTCTCTTTACAGTGCTGTTTTCCTACGTATTTGCTCCCTTAGTCAGCTCTTACGGCACCCACGGAATGAATAGGGGTGGTGGGTCAAAGTTATTGTCATAAAATTTGAGAGAATGCTCATACTCATAGTAGATGAAACTAGGTAACCTAAATTGTATCGCTTTCTAAAATGAAACTTAAATTAATATCTATCAAATATTAACGGACGAAAAAAGGCCTATTTTAAAACCGGGTTAAATGTTCACGTCGAATAAAACTCGACTACAGTTTGCCCTATTTCCTGGAGCGGTCATCGACTTAACCTTTGAACTGCTGTCTGATCTATTTTAAAAGTGAAACACTTTCGCCATCTCCTACTATAATATTTGTTCACTTTTCATATAAATTTAAATGAGTTTCACTCATTCTATTTGGTATAGTTGTAAAATAGTATAGTTTCATACACTTAACAAAACAAAAGTTTATATTTGAGAAAATGACTTTGATACTTAAGGATAGCATAAATATACACATTAAGCATTTGTTTTGGCAGCTATTTTTAATTCTAGATAATTCTCGTGATTCAAAAATAATGGTACAGACTTATAGGATTCAAGAATAATTCTGTTGTACAGATTATGGTGCGGTTTTTATTCTTTTTTTTAATGAAGGGCTTCGCTGTGCGACCACAGACGCCCTGTAAGAGTACGAATACATCAATTAACATCTAACATAGACATAATCCCACTAATGTATAAAACAGCCGAAGTTAAACTGACACAGTGTTGCCCCGGTATACTATTAAAAATAACAGCGGTTATTATTATTACCCTTGTAACTGAGCTTCTTTGGAATTTATGAACATGTTGAGAGATATTTTTAAAGATTCTTGATTCAGATTACGTATCAATAGTCCTTATGTGTAGAAGGATAGTTCTAAAATACGATTATTTTTATTTCATTAAAAGCTTGTCTTTACTTCTAATACGTCTATGCCTATATGCATTTAAACATATTTGTAGTTTTTTGACATAAGTTTATTTACTTATTTATTTGATCTTGGAAGAGCAACAGTTTTACAAATTGATTTATTGATATATTTGAAGCCATTAACAGGTCTTCACGAATAGAAAATAGTTTACAATAAGTAACTGCGAGGATTTAGTATTTAAGAGAGATTATAAGTTTAACAAAGAATCAAGTACAACACTTAATAAAATTAGTATTCTGAAAAGAACTCGAGTGCCCGTCTCTCCAACTGCTGACTAGTCACAAATATATCAAGTTGTAATTGTTTACATTTTTTGTTAATCGAACAGAAATGTATCGGCAACCAATGGTAGGTGAATGGGAGTGTGGTGTCTCGATACTTTAGTGGGAACGTTAAAGGTGATTTTTTAAAGTAGATCGGGGTAATCTATACGTTCCGATATTATCCCCAATAGAAACGTAACGTCCGCTATTTCACTCCGCTGAGAGGGATAATGTGAAAACTGGCGCATAGCTTTCAAATAGTCCTTTGATTCGTATTTATACTTAAAACGATAGCATAGATACGAGTATTTTATAAATTTCATTTGAATTCTCTCAATCCGAGATATTCATCACAACGTGGCTGCCAAATCTGACTAACATATTACAATATACGAGTACTAAGAACGTACGTGTAATAAGGAATTTTCATAGTATTGGCTTCCTTAAATTCGATTGACATCCGCATCACGAAGCCTGAGAAGCCTTAGATATTATACTGTCTAGTTGTAGTAGTTGGTTTAGTAGCAGTAGTACTTTAAGTTGGTAAATAATTTTAATTTTGCTTTGAGTAGGAGGAGATGCTTAATTCTGTTGGTATTTTTTCATGTTTGTTACGTCAGAACTCTGTGACTCATGAACCGATTTGGAAGGGCGTACTTCCTCTTTGGTCCCATTCAAATTTGAAGCAAAAATACCACCCCTTATGGTCGAAAATTGTGGAAAATTACAATTCACCAATATATAGGTGTATTACATTTACAGTTAATTATTGTAGAACAGGTCAACTGACAATTATAAGGCATAAATTACAGACATTAATTATAGTGTCCACTTTACACTAATATTAAACTGTATCGCTATGTAATGTACATTTCCATGAATATGTACATCGTAGCAGTGCAAAATTAAATATTAAATAAAAAGTTAAATTGACTGTGTCTGGCAAGATACCTACCCGATTTGATTATCGATATCGAATATTGTAATAATCGATTTCTTTGACACATCCCTATTCTTCAATCACCCAACTCTCCTTAGATAAGATGGACTTATAATACGATACCGTTATGTTCTTACTTGAAAGCGCATCGATTCCCGGGTCAGGTCAAATGTTTGTATGGTGTTTTCTATGTATAAAATGTATGTATTTAAGAAAATAATTATAAAAGTATTCTATCAGTCAATCTAGCTTTTTTAGTACAAGCTCTGCTAAGTTTGAAACTAGATGGCGTTGTGTGTCAGACATCTGAAATTCTATTATTAATATCTCGTAACAGTAAACTGTTGGGCGATAATGGAAAGTAAGCTTACGATTGATCTAAAACTTTAGAACACAAGCTTATGTCACATACCACGACATCATTTATTTGCCTTGTACAGAACTTTTTTTTTAAAAAAAAGGTAATTTATTTGCCTTGTACAGAACTTTAAAAAAAAAACTTTTATTTAAATTTTTGTTCTGCTTTCACTAATGCTTAGTTCCCCTTGATGGTGTATAATCTCATTATACGCTCAAGAAGCACATTGTTTCATTAAAAAAGATTTCCTTGCTTGCTGCTTTAACCTCAATAACCTCAAAATTTTTGAAAATAAAAAACTAAATTAACTATAGGCTAGTGATGTGCCGGATATCCGTATCCGTATCCGCGGATATCCAAGGGAGAAGAGAGATCCGTAACCGTATCCGTATCCGTGACTTTTTTGGCGGATCTTTTAATACATATTACATAGATGAAATTCTATATAGGTGAGTTTGTATTCACTATAAAACTCTTAGGTATGTGTTTGTAACACTATAAACAACAACTTATTTTCTGGCCAACGTCAAAATAAAAAAAAATTGGTCCTCCATTCAAATGACCAATCAAATGTTGTTAGTTTGTATGTAGAAACAATTTTTTTTCTTTCGTTTTCGGTGTTAGTCCAGAAGAAAAGTTGTTGTTTATAATGTTACTAAAATGCACTTCAGAGGTTTTTAGTAAATTTAAAATAACCCTGAATAATGGTTATTCGGTAGCTATGAAAAACTATTGAATTCTGTTCAGATTACTTTTTATTTCTTAAAACAAATATTTGGCACCTTTGTATTGCAGTCATTTATCGTACTACACTAAATCAACTAGGCAGGTCGTAGGTACTGAAAGAGCTAACTTTATAATGAGATCAATCAAACATCTTTGTATTAGCTTATTAAAATAATGAAATAATTAAATATCAACGGCAAAGCGTCAAGTGGCGACAACTATCAAGGTCACGGGCTCCGATTGAGTAAGAAACTTAAGATCCGTATCCGTATCCGCGGATCTTGACACCAAATATCCGTATTCGGATCCTTTGTTAACGATCCGGCACATCACTACTATAGGCCAAACAAAATTAAGTGTGAAGTAGAACATAATGTGATATAAAAATATCATTTTTAGAATTTCCAAAACTTTCAAAGCTCTCTAAAGTAAAAACCAGTCTGTATATACCATCCGGCGAATGCTGTAGAATTGCCTAACATCAAACAACGGGAATTGTTAAGTTATTTACGAAATAACTATCATATCATTTTTTATAATCCATAACAGCGAAAGACTAAATGAAAGAGAGAGAGACAGAAAGAGAGAGAGATAAGATGTTTAAGGGGCGTAAAGTTACGCAGGTAGAACTGGGTCAATGCTAGGTTAACTTCTCCAATTAAGCCTTGACCAAGTACTCATCAATGAGATGAACGCTTCACAAAATAAATATTTATTTCAATTCAATATTTTTAGTTTTTATTTAACCCAAACACAAATTGAAAGGTCTTATTGTATAAGCCGCTTCGCTTCGTAGCTAAAGCCGTAGCTGCAGACGTAGCATGGCCTACTTTTATGCTACGTCACACACGTTTATGCTTCTGGCACTCTGATGAATCGGCATATAATTGTATCATACGTCTTATAGTAGAGCACAATAATGTCAGCCAAAACTTATTCCCACCGAGTACTGAGTCACTGACAGCCGAAGTGAACAACTTTAAATATACTTCCATAATTTATTTCGACAAAAAAATCAGATTGTGTACTGCAGGACTGTAAATCAAGTTACGGGAAAGAGGACTGAACGTGACGTCAATTTGTTTTAGAAGGTTTTTTTAAACTACTATTTCATTACTGTTTGTATTTTATTAAGTGTGTTCTTTCTGTACCATTATATCTTAGTCCTCGTGGCCGTCAGACGGCAGATGGACAGGGTCGCTTAATGGTGATCATTTATTAGTAATCTAAAGTAATAACTATATGTGTGTGTTAGTTGTGATACCTAAATATTTTTGAGGGTAATTTTCTTTATATTTAAGTCTTATATATTTAAGTTAACATATTACCGACGCGGACGATTACTTAAAAAAAATTGGTTTGCTCAATTTTTTTTTTGAGAATATCATTCAATCACGAGTAACATAAGGTGATAAGTAACATCATATTCCTATCAGCTAAACACAAACTCTTACACGTGGAAATACGAAGAAGGAATTCTGCGGAAAAAGTATTTCTCGTATCCGACAAGTACTGTAGTAATGTTAAGATCGAAAAAAATAAACTGGCTTGTTTCTCAAACGGGATCATATGGGTACAAGTATTAGTTTACAAAAATACTTTGGAAAAAACGGTTCGTGGCAAATTATTGAAAAAAAATCGAACAGGCGAAAAACCGGTTTATTGAAAAAAAAAACCGGGTAAAAAAAAACCAAATGGAAAAGACAAAAATAGGAGGTTGTGAAAAAAAAAACGAACAAAATGAGAGTTGTTTGAAGTCAAATTCGTTAGAAGCTTTAGGAAAAAACACGCTTTTTGTCTCGAAAAATCGTGATTTTTCGCCCTTCATTTTTGTAACTCGTTGGAAAGCCGTTTGGGGCTTCAATGATAGCTTTTATTACTGCTTTTTTATAAAGAAGTGTGTGTCAGTTCCGACACACGACTGGAGTTGCAACACACGGCTGCAAACAAGTTTACAAGTTATTACATACACAACTATACATGGATATTTTTTTTCAATGGAAATACAAAAAATAGGTTTTTGGTTTTCCATTAAAAAAATCCCTGTTTTTTTCAATGAACCATTTTTCACACCTGTTCAATTTTTTTCAATAACTTGGAACGAACCGATTTTTACAAAGTATTTATTTTAAAAACGAATACTTTTACTCGAATTATTTATCCCGTTGAAAAACCAGCCAATTTTTTTTTTTACATATGAAGGTATGTGCGTCGCACATCCTGTACTAAAGATGTAGGAGCACAAGACAATAGATGACAATTGTTTGCCTGCTCTCTTATTTCCAAAAAGATAAGAAGTAAATGTTTTTATATTTTCTTCATCGTTGATTTTTTATTTAGTTCTTATTCCATTTTATCAACAATTATAACAACTTTATTGAGTAAAGTGGTGAAAAAAGTTTTAGTATATAACCATACATAGTTTTGAATGTATATAATGGTTAGTTCTTCAATGTTTTAGAAGTTGAAATACCATTTGCATAAAACTGAGAGAGTGGTTGCCAATTCTAATAACAAACGAGCAACTTAATTATCTATCTATCCTAATTTCATTCGTATTTATAATACTAGGACACAGACATAAAAGAAAATTTATCATAGTTAAATATACTTTTGAAGGTTGCTATCTAAACCAGACCGAAGCCTGTATTTTAGAGATGATGAAATTAAAAACTACCGCTCCTAAAAACTGAAACTTTTATATTTCTTTTTTGACCACTCAGATGTAAAAACAACACAACCATGTTAAGAAACATACATGAAACATAGACTTCAAATACTATAATCAGAATGCAACGTTCACTATTTTAAGCCATATAAACACCTGCCTTAATCCCTGATAATAACCAGCTTTTCCACACGGTATAATAATAGGTCTTTACCTATAAAGACGGCGATTTTTAGAACCAGCATTTTCAGTAGATAATTTTTATTCGAGAAACATGTTATTAACCGACTTCAAAAGGAGGAGAGTTCTCAAATCGATTGGTATTTTTTTTTAAATTTAAAAATTCAGTCATTTGTTCTAGATAGTGTTTTGTTTTTGTGAAATTGTTCTGGTTTTTTGGCGCCATGGATAAACTGAAAATTCGTACAATTTTCGTTCCTACGTGGACTCATGTATGTATTTACAAAAAAAGTACATATATATGTATTTAAATTAGTTGTCTAGTACCCATAGTACAAGCTCTGCTTAGTTGGGGACTAGATAGCGTTGTGTGAATGTGGTAGAATAATATTATTATTATGCATGAGCTTGCTGCGGGTTTTGGAGTTAGTGTCAAAACAACATTGAAGCACTTACGACAAATTGGAAGGATAATCTATCATCATCCTCATTAACAGGCTTTAGTAGTCCACTGCTGGACATAAGCCTCTCCTTACAAATAAGGATTTGGCCTACTATACCACGCTGGCCAGACTGGTTGGTATAGGGTTTTGTTTTTAAGTTTTCCTTCTCTTTGCAGTGCTGTTGTCATGCGTAGTTTGGTTCCTTAGTCCGCTCTTACGACAACCACGGGATGAATAGGGGTAATGACACTACGTATTCCTAATCCGTCACCACACGGACAAAGCTAGATAAGTGGGTGCCCACACGAATTAAGCGACCATCAGAGAGACTTACGCATCGAAGCATGCATAGCACTACTGAATCGGCATAGAATCGAGGGAATTCAGAATCGAATTGTTACCTGCGGTGAAAAGTTGATCCTGCACTGCAACTGTAAGCGTTTGTCTCAGTGGCTGGACCAGGTACAGCACCTAATGCGCCTAAAAAAAAGATTACCCGTAGGAAGATGATGGTGACTGTCTGGTGGAACAGTACCGGACTTGTACATCACAGCTTCTTAACGAATGGCACGACAGTGACGGCAGATGCCTATTGCTAGAATTGCAAACAATGAGGAGAGGCCTCGCGATTCCACAGTCAGGGCTGGTCAATCGCTCTTCCCGTTTGCTTCTCTCTTCTTCACCCACCGTACTCACCAGAAATTGCTTCAAAAGATTTCTACTCTTTTCAAAATTTAAAAAAGTTTTAGTGGGAAAAAATTCAACACTCGAGAGGCAGTACCAAAAGCTTTCGCTGACTTCATCGCCTGCCATGAAAATAGCATAATTGTATAGATAATGCGGACCAGTACTTGGATTAGCTAAAATAAAAAAATTGTTTAAATTTTAAAATTTTCATACCAATTCCCAACTTCATAGAGTATAATTAATAATAATAAAAGCGTGTTAAAAAGACAACACCCGCGATAGCTATACCCTGTGTCGCGGTGGACTTTACAGACATACATGAAATGGTCACAAAGAACATTCAGACTCAGAATAACAATTTGTGGATCACATAAGGTGTTGTCCCATATGGCGATCGAACCCACAACACTCAGCGCAGTAGGAATCGGTGAGGTGACCGCTTAAATTATTAATTATTAATTAGTATAATTATATTTTAATTTTCAAAAATTTATAAAGGACATCAGTTTTTATCTAACCATTTATAAAAACAGCCAAATGGAAACTAATTACACGATCGTCGGTACACAGAACCGCGGACGTGCTCAGCAGGACGCCATTCAGTGCTACGGATGCCTAATTGCTTTTAATTCGTAGACTTTGCATTGCAATTATTCGACGTAGAACTCAGAATTAACTACGAAATTAAATCGTCACGAAACTAGTTATAAAACAAAATACTTAAACCACAATTACTAAACCGCAGCACAAATAGCGCATGAAACATACTTGTTATATTATACCACATAATTCGTTCATTTAGATGTTGTAAATTTAATTGCGGGCTAAGCGATTTACTAGGCACTACCGTGATCATTATTTGACACAATTTTATTTCATAACACAAATATATAAACACTCACTTCTACTCTTATGATTGTGCAATAATGTTAAGACAACAAGGTCTGAGAGATACGAAAATTTTTCAACAGTTTACCTTTATTTTCTAAAGGCAAGTTTATCTATCCCTGTAACGCACGGCGTTGCACAGAGAAATGTCGCGGCAGCTTTTACGAGTATTAAAACTGAATCAATGAAAATGGCTCCTATAACTATATGCACTTACCCAGCGATTTACTAGGTGTTCAAATTAATAAGTATCGCACACACATATATCGCACACACTTACATATGTATCACCAATATTTGTTGTGGGTACACAATCCACAATTTTTAATAAGACGTAGCTATGAACTGTGTCGCACTCGACGCAGGAGCTACGACTAAGGGCGGTATTATTGTTCGGGATGGAAGAGGCACGCGCACTCGGCATTTAGAAGTCAAGGTCGCCTCGTGGGAGCTTCGCTAGCGACCGGGCGCTCCAAGGTCGCCAAACACCCCGCCGCCCCGCACCTTATATAGGATCGATACGAAATTATAACGCAGTACACACCCCGCTGAACCATTCCTTTTAAACCTTTTTACAAATCTCTGTTAACGTTGTTACTTATAACAAGTTCAGATACTACATTTGTAAGGGTTTCACATTACTTGAGCACTGGATAACAAGTTGCTCATAAGTAGTAATTATTTTATCATTTATGTCTTAATTTTTATGTATTGAAATGAAAGGAAATGATGAAATGAAATGATATTTATTTCTGCAAGTAAATCTTTTCAGATATTTTTTCAAGTCGTTACTTTACTGCTAGAAGGCGCCGGCATTTCCTAAGACTTGCTCTGGGTAGAAACGCCGAAGTAAACCACAGGGGTGTCTATTTTGTAAGTCCTTGTATAGGGTTTTCCAATAAGAGGTGTTATTTTAGTATTCAAAAAAAAATGCAATTTTTAAGATAAATAATCGGCCGTTTATTTTATAATAAAGAGGAAGGTATGCCGTTAATAATGGAAGATAACATCAGCCAAATGGCTACCACGACCACGCTTACAGGACCATATCCTTTTAATGAAATTTTGCATAACCAAATCGCAAAGTGGCTGCCCTATGTCCTCGATAGCCTCACGAATTCCATCTTTGAGGTCTTGAATCGACGCTGGGCTGTTGGCGTAGACCTTATCTTTCACGTGGCCCCAAAGGAAGAAGTCGCAAGGTGTTAAATCACAAGATCTCGGTGGCCAATTGTGATCACCTCTTCGAGAGATAACACGGTCAGGAAACTTTTCCCGTAAAAGAGCAATGGTTTCGTTGCTTGTGTGGCACGGAGCGCCGTCTTGTTGAAAGTAAACGTTGTCCAGATCAATACCATCCAACTCCGGCCATAAAAAATCATTAATCATATCTCGATAGCGCAATCCATTCACCGTAAGTGTTGATCCAACCTCATTTTCGAAAAAGTAAGGTCCAATGACCCCGCCGTACCATAAACCGCACCAAACAGTTCACACGTTGAGGATAAAGAGGCTTCTCAACAATAACTCTTGGGTTTTCCGAACCCCAGATGCGACAATTTTGCTTGTTGACGTAGCCTCCTAGGTGGAAATGGGCCTCATCAGTCAAGATGATTTTTCGATGGAATTCCGGATCATTTTCATGCATTTCAAGTACCCCAAACAGCAAAGACACGACGTTGTTGATTATCGGCCGGCTTGAGTTCTTGTGTTAACTGAACTTTATAAGCCTTAAGACCCAAGTCTTTATGCAAAATACGGTGTAATGACGTTTGTGGAATGCCCAATTCCAAAGAACGACGAGGAATGGACAAACCTGCGTTTTCTTCAACACTTTGGGCTACAGCAGCAATATTCTCAGTTGTTCTTGAGGCGACGTGCACGGGTTTTATTCTTCACATCACTAACTTGTCCCAGCAGCTCGAATGTTTCCACCAACTTCTGTATTGCGGTCCGACAAGCTTCACGACGACCAAAAAAATGCTTTAGTTTTGCGAACTGTGACTGCAAGATTTTCACCATTTTTTGTAGTGAATTTTAATAATTTCAATGCGTTGTTGAAGTGTGTATCGTTCCATTTTTAGTAATGGCGTAGTTTCTACTTGTCAAATGTCACAAAATAAAAGCTTCAAAAGTGACAGCTACCGAAATACCGGGTGATTCAAAATAACACCTCTTGTTGAAAAACCCTTTACAATGTTAAAGAGAACTATGTGAGTGCAGTTTAAGGTCTGGCATGGCCTTTGAAGAAAGAACCATAGTATTGAGTCAGCCCGTCCATACAGACATACGAGACCCAGCCATTGTGTAGCCTAACCGATATAGTTTGGATCAACAACCCAGAACACGACACTACCGCCTGCAGGGCACTTGAGTAGGCCGTGGAAATACTCAAAACCACCAGAAAGTTACTACAATATGAAACTAACTGAAGCAGTATCAATCCCAAGCAAATTTGTCATCTAAATAATCTGTAACCGTGTAGTAAGCATTTCATATAGTTTTTGTTTGACAAGGACTTTAAATTTGTTAATACTTAATTCGTGAAATTTGCTTGGCATTTTATTGTAGAATTTGCTCACCCTGATATCGAAAAGACTTGCTTACATTGAATTATTTTAGGATTGGGTGTATGGAGGAGTGTTTTACATCTATTAACGATGCAGTAGATTCGGCGCAAATTAGTTTTTGTTTTATGAAAAGAAGGGGCAAACGAGCAGGCGGGAAAACCTGATGGAAAGTGACTTACCGCCGCCCATGAACGCCTGCAACTCAGGAGTCACAAGCGCGTGCCGACCTTTGAGGATGGAGTACGCTCTTTTCTTAAAGGTTTGAAAGGCGTATCGGTCCGTAAATACCGCAGGCGACATATTGTGTTCCACATATTGGTTGTGCGAGGCAGTGCCAATTATCCAAGTGATGGGATGCAGTGTGGAACGATGGCGAGAAGTTGTCCGAAGAATTCCCTGGAGCACTCACCATGATACATATGATAGAGAATGCAGAATAAAGCAACATCTCTACGTAACACAAAGAATGTGTGTGAGTTTGTTTATGTGAAAGCGTAACTATGTAGATTATTTACTTAAAAGGAGTTCGGAGATAATTATGTTAGACTAAGAAGCCAACCGGTGCACGTCGCTTTACATTTATTAAGAGTAATTGAATATATATTCAACTCCTTATTTAGTTTATTATAAAGTTTTGAGCTGATAAAATAATAATGGCGGCTCGCTACTTCTATTCAGCGAGGTAAAATTTGACAAACCTTATTAGATCTTCGTTTAGAAGCGACAAATGCAGGATCGTAGCGTAATTCATCATATTTGCAAAGAGTGGCATTTAGTATAAAGAGGGAGGCAGATTGAGAATAGTTCAACTGTGAGAAATCTTAGAGGCTTTCCTATCATTGTCTTCAGAATAGGCCTCTGAGCTCTCTCTAATTTAAGTACGAGTATATGCGATTTGCCGGCAATTCCCTAGGCAGGCATATACGAGTAATGCAGTAAAAAATCAACGGATTGACAAAGAGCACAGTTTTTAGTGAAAGAAGGTCAAGAACGTTTCGTAAATGTTTAAGTACGTATATGAGCTTGCGATTCTTGGAGATAGAAGATTCTATTATAACTCATACCATAAACTACTAAACATTAACATATGCCATAAAGTACTAAACATTAAAAAGTTTACGTGAAACTGCCCTCTGTTTTTAATATTTCATTAAAAATGTCGTAATTTTAAATATTTTTTCGCCAGTAAGTTTCATTTTGAATCTTGCCTATAATGTAGACTGACGAAATTATATTATTAAGTAGAAAATAATACCACAAAAATCATTTACGGTAGGTATCGCAGGTGCAGGTGAAAGAAGAACGGAAGGGGTCCCCCCCCCTGTCCGTTTACATTATATAACGTGAAGTTCATGTATAGCAGCTGTTTCTAGAACGTTTATTATGAATATTATTGGCGTTACTTATTAAAACAAAATCTTAGTTGTACTCTTGTACCGCGAGGGAAACTGAGTGTCGTAAAATTTTAACATGAAAAAGAAGTGTAATTTATTTCTATAGATCAAATGGAAAAGTTGTAGTTGTGTGTAGATAAAACAATAGAGGTAGAGGATGACTAATCAATGACAACATTAAGTGGTTGTAGGGGTAAGACCGCTTATTATTGAGGCGTTTTACCTAGTGTCCAGTTTTACATATTTTAACGATTCCAATTGATTTTTTTAAACCGGTACGGTAGGTCACCACCACCGCCACCACATATTCAGGTATTTTTCTTATTATTTCATCGATTAGTTTATTGGGCGGGCTTTTTTTCTCTCTCTCTTTCTCTCTTTTCTTTCTCTAGTGACCTTGTGCTTTCGTTAGTGGTACCCCCTCTTGAAACACAGTATTAATACTTGTCGTAGCGTTACTCTCATTAAGGCATCCAAAACAATTCACAAATTACTCGTATTTTCGATGTATCCATTTTCATGCTAAATGCTAATTTTAAATCTATGAAAATGCCAACAATCAAGTATTTTACATTTTTATTTCAAATACAAAATAAAGGTTCCATTTTTTATGCATCGTCGTAGTTTATAATAAATAAAGACTTTGAATTATGTACTAAAAATGTAATTAAATAGACAATTGTTTAATTAGTAAATGACTGATGTCTTAAAATTAATTTTGGATACCTAAGGACCTTTTTCTGAATGAAGAGTGGCCTATATCTTTTTCTAGAGGTACCATCGATTAAATTACTTCAGCGTTAGAAAATAATGCAACAAGGTCTGTAGTGATCTACTGTACTACACAAAACAAACAAAAATTATAACCTATGAATAACAATTACATGAGTTTTTATAACACAACATAATACTCCAGAGCAAATAAGGGGCCCCTCAATACTACGAGTAATAATTTGCTATAATCACAAGTAAGGGTCACGGCCCTGATCAATTGGCACTGACTTCCAAGTAAACTCCAACTCAATTTCACATAAAGTTTTTGTTCCTCGTTGAATTCATACATTGAATTTATGTTTTCAACTCCACTTTTTAAACCATGCCAAGAAGTGCCGAAAATTAACTACTACTGGAGTCCTCCTCACAAGAATCATTTATAAAATCGAACTGAATCGTCTGTTGAATTGGTTAAGGCTTCAACCTCCACCGTAGTTCTTAAGACAAACTACATCTTCCAACGAATAGTTAAAGAGACTAAAACAATGCCCCTTTATTCGATGAATGAGGAGAATTCATATTTTCCGTTTATCTAATTATTTTAAAAATGGCAACGTATCACACGTTTATACTTACTACACACGTTATTACTTCCGCAATACGAACAATAGGCAACGTTCAAATGGATATTCAGCGGCCGAATATTCGGTATTCAGGCTTCACCGTAGGCTGGATATCCTAAATCAGGCCAAAGAATCCATCCATCACTTCTAGGTGTAGCGTCTACTCTCTGTTGTAATAATAAACAGACTCGGCTTACTATTTTAAATATGTTTACTACTGACATAGTAAAAACATTAGTAGGTATTTTTTTTTTCATATATATAGGAAATACTACTTTACTTGAACTATGAATACACCGTAGTCACATAGTTTAATCTAAAAAGAACACAACACATTTTAGAATAAGATTTTAAGCGATCTAGCGAATAAATTGTTGTAATTTCTTCGTGAAAACTAATAAAATACTTTAATAAATAAAAATACAACCACTAGCTACGCTATTATATATTTTGGTGCCTTGTCAAGCTACAGCAACAACAAAGGTACAACAGAAAAACTAATATTTTATTACCAAAAACAGGCAAATGAAACGGCTAGCTTGCTGAAGCATTTAAGAGTTCCGTGGCAAAGACTAAACTGTAAAACTAACTATTCCGCCAAAGCTTCGTTTATTTCTTTAAACTATCGCATGCAATTAAAAAAAATGTTTGAGAAATCTAAATTAAAACTAAAGAATTATAAACACAAATATTTTTGAAAACATTTAAATTTAGTTCGAAACTATTTAGAAACTTAATGTATTTTACATGGTACTTACGAATATCGTTCTCCATGTAGATAGGGGTCGTGTAGTCAGCGGAAGGCGAGTGATTGCGAATGTGCGTTTGGTTACCCCCACTCGGCACGAGTCATTTACGATCGCTTGTGGACGGACTCACACCGGCTGGTTGCGACAAACGCGACCACTCTCACACGACTGTAACAAATAGCACACTGCAGAGGCTACGGCGCGCGCACTCCCCCGCGTTTTCCCCGTCACCAGCCCCTAAGCAGGTTGCTCACCATCGATTCAATGTTTACTGAGATTTTATCACCAAAACAAAAAAGCCCATGCCATGAATTGGGGTCACTTAAAATTTAAGCACATCTGTAATGATTGGTAAAAATCATAATAAGTCGGCGTCCAGCCATGCGTTCACCTCAGTAAGATTACTTGCTCCTGTATTCGCCGTTCGGTACACAGTTAACGGCTAATGGCCTTTTCCACTGATATGTGTGAGTGCAGCTAGAATTGGAAATTTATGGAGAATCAATTTCGTGGTACTTTATTATTGGTGTTAGGACGGCATACGGAATATTGGTATTCTCTCGTCGTACAATTTACACTCGTCAGTGGAAATGTACCTTAAAAGCCTATAATCGTATTTCACAACTCTGAAATGAAAGTTACAGGACTTTGAGATTGAAACTTTTATTAACAGTTTGATTGATTGTTCGAGTTTAAAACGAGAAACAGTTAGCTCTGATGGTTTTAAAGCGTTGATATGATATTAATGTTGTTTACAAACTTTGCTATATTGTTTGTAAGGCTGTTAAACATTTGCGGGGAAAATTAGAAAAATGAAATAATAGTCAAAAGTAAACTTTCATAGAAATTTTATTGAACACAATAGCACATAAGTGCTATAAAATACACTTAAGAGTAATATCGTACAAAGCTTAAATATAATGATATTCGTTCCAAGAGTTAAATCAGCATTAATCAATTGAAGATCGTTAAAAGTATATTAATTATAAACAATACCTACACGTGTATGTATGATAACTATGCTAGAAATGGCATTCTAAAAATCTTTTATGTCTAACTTTGTTCATTTTATTCACTAGGTATGTTGTTTACTTATTTGTTTGTAGTAAAATTGTATTAGGCAGCAGTAATGATATTACAAATATGTTTAGTGAGTATATAATTTTAACTCAGTCAAACAGCATAGCCTCCTTATAAATATACTTAAGATAGGTTTACATAACTTTGGGTAATAGTAAGAAACATTTTGACTTTTTAATAAAAATTACGTTTGCCTCAAAATAATCTGTCGGTGCTATATCAAACGTTTGTCGTAAAAATTATATATCGTCATGGTAGAGCACAAATGTACAGTAGTAGGGAAGCCCTAGAAGGGATTTCGGGATTGACTCGAGCGTGGCAGATTAATATAAGAAGGAATGCCTTACACCCAGTTGACTACCTCCACCAAATATAAGCCCTACTTATAGGGGCGGGCTTCTAGGCAGTCCATCAGATTGGTTAAAAAAAAATCGATGGCTAGAAATACTCGAGCGTGTAAGATTAAGATAAGTTGGGTCAATTACATACACATTAGTGTGTATTTAAAAAAAAAAGACCATTTGATCGTGACATAAAGCAGCGGGAGGGTCACAAAGTTCTAAAAACATGACTTTGTCATTTAATTTTTATTTTGAAGCAAACAATGCAAGAAATCTTCCTTAAATGTCTACATATTTTTTCGTGTCTTTATTTGTCACATTATATAAAAATTTAAAAAATAAAACTATTTGTACCCGTCAGATTTAAAATACCCTGCAAAATTAATGTCAGGTTTTTGGCTAGTATGAGAGGAACATCAAGCTAAACCGTTTAATGGCGATTCGAAAAGGCGATTTTTCGCATTTGCTGTTTGCATTTCCGATAATTCACTACGAGCTTGTGTCACTTTAAAATCGTCAGACCTTTCAATGGGGGCATTTTTTGCGTCCAAATAACATATTCCCAAAATATTTGATGGGCCCGATTTTCCTTCGATTTCCTTCCCTTACATTTTTGAAAACCTGTAAAAGCTTCTCTTACTGCTGAAAGTTGAAACATTTAGCATCATGGGCTCCCCTACTATAGATATTTTGAAGTAATCACAGAGAGAAATATGTTCAGCCCATATGTTCTTCGTGGTTCAGTTCATCCTATACCACAAAAAAAACACATGGAACCGTTACAATAAATTACGTTACGTTACAACAACGATCTAACGAATAAGAGGTCATTCTTTTCAGAACATCTAGAATAGGTATTCATTTAAATATTATATAACACAAATAAGAAATTATATTTATACATTTCGTATTATGCATCATGCTAAGCATTTTATGTTTATTGGTGAATCCAAGTGATATATACAGCGTTTTTTTTGCACGTTAAGAATAATTAGATGTCTATTCTAACGAAACGCTTTCCTAATAAATAGAAATACATTTCTAAATAACAGTTCACCATTGGTTCGTCTAAAATAGGCCTACTACAATCGTAGGAATTCTCAGAACAGGTTACAATTTATAAATACGTATAGTTTCAGTTTATTTTTGACAACATATTTATTACAACTTGTAATAATGTACATTGATTAACAAGCGAACAGCTTCAAAATGCGTCGGTATGTATATGTATCACGAATGCTGTAAGTTTGAATGGTAAGGCTAGCATTTGCAACTTCGTCCTACACGGGACTACAATATTAACCGATATAGGAACATATGTAATTAGGATGAGATTCTTCGAACATAAAGGATTTTTGCTCCTAGTTCAAATTTTACCCATATCATTATATATCAAATAATATTGGACAGTTAATATCCACATCGGGTTGTAAATGCTAATTGTGGGTGTATCTTGAAGCAATGAAGTAGAGATTTAAGAGCGAGTATGGGTCATATAAAAAGTCCCTAAAGTGCTCCAAAATATTCTTGTAGGGTATTTGTCAATATTTAAACTTTGATTATTTATGTAATAAAAATCTAATTAAAATATATTTCATACAGAAACCACAAGTTTAAAATATGGTTGCGCTGATCTCTACACAAAAAACTCTAAAATGTATCAGTTAACTTAGCCTTCGCGCTACATTTAGACTTTCTTAAGTATCAATATTATATTACTTATCAATATTTAGCATAAAAATAACGAACTAAATACCGGCTGATGTTCAATTACTGTCATTTTATAGTTTGGCATGGGGTACGTAATTAAACAACATACATTGAACTTTTCGAAGGTTCTTGTCACTGTCATAAAGAAATATAAGAAATATTTGTTAATATATTTCGTCCGGGCCACGTATATCGATTGCTACTTCAATACACCAGTCGCTCCGAGAGGAATAAAATTAGGGTTAGGAACGATAAACTCGTTAAACTCGAGTGACTTACTGCCGTAGGTGTTCTGTTACTAAATGCACATAATATTCTTAGATTGCAAATCGAAACGACCCTTTATTTTTCCTCAGATTTTGGTATCACACACTGTATGTCTAGAACATATGGTATTTGTCATAGTATATATATCATATATTAATATTTAATTATGTTCATGGGAATTATAGGTTCACGATAGGTTTAAAGTCGATACCTTTGAAACGCCTGACGTTTCAACCCGCTGCTTTGGCCGTAGAACTGCATGTCAGTCATGTCATGTCATGTTCCAACGTACATTCTTAATATCTATCGTGAGCGCGTTAATGTCCGTAAACATATTTATACACGGTGATTTTGAAAGCGTTTTGGAAAAGAAAATTTTGAGTTATTTATCAGTAACAGAAGCTATATATAACGTTAATTTAATAAAATATTTTTTTTTTTTATCATCAAAGTCGATATTCATATCGTTTACAGAGAAAAAGTCAGAACCAGTAGTAGTAGGCTATTCAATCACACGTAGGTAAATACTACGAATAGAAATACTATGCGTGTCACATCAAATCGTATTCGCCAATAAAAACAAAGCTACCGAGTTGCGCCGGAGTCGTCCAACCAATGACGTCTGCCCCGTAGGCGCATGCGCGGGGCTCACCTGTCATCGTCAGTCGGTCAGTAATACCATAACATCGTGACGGCACGCTGCATTGATTAGCGCTAAAATGAGTCGACAGTACGAATTTTCAAACGTGGAATACTTCTTGGCAATGGTACAGCTGTACGCTACTGCCAACTACAACTTGGAAGAGGCTCGGCGTTTGTATTCCCAAGCCGGAGCATTTAAATGCACTACGGCTACGTGGAATTGAAAGCCCTCAAATTCCCTCCACACCTACTATCTTGGCTGCAACCCAACGTCTTCTCGACCACGGACAATTTCGTGCGCCTACTCATGCGCAAGGTCAAGGACGTTTTAATTATTATTCGCCGGAGTGTAGTGCGTGCATACCTGGACAATGAGCTTAGTGATCGGACTTAACGCCCCTGGATTTTTTCTTATGGTCGGAAATAAAAAGACTTGTTAATACACGGGAATATGAAAGCCGTGATAATTTACGCATTGCGATAGTGGACGCTTTAAAGTGAAAAGTGATAGAGACACATTAAGAAAATTAAAAAACAATTGCATTAAACGTGGACGTTTGTGTATTGAATGCAGCGGACTCCATTTTGAGCAGTTCCTTCGATACAGAGAACTGTAAATAGTGTAAATAGGTATGTAAGTTAATTATTCTGTAGATAGCTCCGATTTTTTAAATACGCCTGAAATATTTATACCTACAGTCCGTTGATAAATTGATTTGTTGTGAAAAGAACAATCGTGGTTAATAATCGAAAAGAAGTTTAAATAAAATAGGTATTTCTGGACGGTCCTAAGCCCGTGTAAAGTATGAAGGACAAATTGGAGTCTATCTACGTAAGTACTCGCTAGCTCGCGCCTATAGGTATAGTTTTGTCAGCTGCTGTTAGCGTCGGCGGTGCGCAGCGGCCGCCGAAACGCCCACGGACGTGTTTCATTCATATAAGATAATGAATGAACGATCAGTCCATTACTACTTTCCAAGTCGATCGAGTAAAAATGAATATTAAAACTGAAACTTTTTTTTAGACAACATTACAATTGATTTAATCATTTTTATTGGTACTATAGATGATTCCAAATTCAAATATTTCGTTTCCAAAACGCTTTCAAAATCACCGTGTATATTTTGGTATGCGGTATTTTTAAGTTATTATATTAATATTATTATAATTTTCACAAAATATATTCCATTTTTTAATTGTTTTAATATTCACTCAGATTAAATTGTTTGTTATATTTATGACTATTATGTCTATTTTTACGAAAATTTTCGATACCTACTTGCTACTGCTTGGTGACTAGGTTTCGGTAGGCCTATGTTTCAAACTTTAAATCAACATTATCAATCTGAAACAAATTTATGAAGACTAATTAAAAAACGCTTTGTTCGAAAGTCGTGATACAAGCTCCGTCTATTGCAGTTTTCACTGATATTGTAATAACATGTAACTGATTACTTAATTATTTATTCCATCAACGGATCTCGGTCTATCAGATATATGTATATTGAAGAATATACATATATCTGATATATGATCTGCGTTCAGACATATGTCAAGCATAGTACGAAAATAAAAGAAATAAATGTATATATAAATGTATAATCCTTACATTTAATAGTTGCAATGTCAATTTGTAAAATTCAAGTTTCTATCGAAAATTTCAAGATCATATTCACAAATTATTCAATACTCGATCCATTTGCTTATATTCTTTTTGACAGTTGCTTGAGAACATCATTCTTAAAAAACTGTCAAAGAGTTTGTCCTGGCCCGAGCTTTTAGTATTAAGCTTTGCGCTGTTATAAAATATAATAACATGCAATCTAGCTTTATTTGATTAGACTATTTACTATAATTCGTAGATATGATATATTTTATTTTATGATTTTTGTTTTACGCAGTGAAAAGAGCTTAGCGGGAGGGGTTAACGGGAATACTAGTAAATTCGGTTACTAGTAGACCATTTAAAAAAAAACAGAGGAACCTTTTCTTTTATGAAGTAATAAATGTTTTTCCTGCAAATTTAAAAAATCGATATTATTTCTTAATAATCAAAAAAATATTTGTGTTTAAATTGAAATTAGAATATTAATGGAAAATAATATGTATACTAGATTCGTTACGGGAGTCTTACTAACTTTAATAATCACTAATATTTAGAATAAGTAATATATTTTATGAAACGTGTAGTATTTTTAAATAAATTTTCAATCGAATCGATAAAGTGTTAGGTCAGTACTAATTAACAGCATATCGAACTTTCAACAAGAAAGTAAATGAATGAACAGAGTCACGGAGCAAATACAAAGAGGTGTTGTAGATTTTCCTATGAAACAACGCGTGATAATTAACGGGGTGTTAAGCTCCGCCCACTTCACTTTTTTCCATCTACCAAAAAATAGCAGAACTACTCGCATCGTTCTATATCGATGTTTGCTATTTGGTTTAGCTATCTCGCACTAAGAGTTGGATGTAAGGGACGTACTCAGAATTTTCGTACCAGTGAGTTCTTTTAAGGTTAATTTTCTGTACCATCTTGATACTTGCATCTATTAAAAAAATCTTACTCATATTATAATTGAAGAGAGACTTTTCAAAAGGGCTTATTTCCCATTTTGAAAAAACCTTTTATGCACTTCAGTTCTAATGCCATTTTCTTAATATTTTTTAATTATAGTTTCGTCCAAAACAGCTTTCTTCCTCTAGAAAATCGACTAGAAAAAGAGCCTTCCGCGTCAAAAGTACTTATATCCATATCGTTTTTGTCCATTGAATCCATTGAAGCATTCCTTTTCAAAACTTCTTAATTCTATAGGTAATTGTTTTTTTCTACAATATTTACGGCATAAAAAAGCTTATATTTTATTAGTCTCGCAGCAGTTCTTTTTTTTATCCTTGTAAGTTTTTGAACAAATTCATCAACTTGGCTGTATGGCATAAAATTGCTTACATATATTGTTAAATGAAAAAAAAGCGAGTCAGTTTTTGACAAGATGTTTCATTGTCTATTACATTTTCTTTAATCACGTGTTCGATAAGGTTACTAGTTTGTTTTATCTTCGTTGATTATAATGTATGTTTCAAAATAATGTAAAACGGTAAAATAAAGTGAAAAGTTGAAAAAATAAGGCAGAAAAAACAGTCTGGGAATTAAATACGGGTGGTCGAAAATGTAGGTCTCGTCCTAAAAATCATAAAAAGAAATCGTAAGTGAAACTTTTGCATTGACTATCCTACTCATAAACAAACAAGTTTTAATATTATTTGAGAGTTATATGAATATTTGTTCTTTTAGTCATACTGACAATAATCCTCTTGGATTAAAGTTGCAAGTACCAGGCAAACACAATGAAAATAGCAAATTTAAGTGCTCGTCTATAAGTATGCAAATGGTATTAAAGAACCGTAATGCATTTTTCTCCAAAGAAAACAAAATAAGTCAAGATATTTTCTTGTTGAGATTATGACATTGTTATGAACCTATAAATACAACAAAACCTAGTAGTCCCGGCAAGTAAGCTGTTCTTACAATTTGTTTGTAAAGAAAAACAAAGTGAAAACTGTGTGTAAGAAGAAGTTTTCTGCAGTCTTTTCTGTGTCTGAAAAACGATTAAATAACATCAATAAACGAGAGTACAAGGAAATATTTCTAGAGGAAATCGTGGTGGGGATCTTAATTTTCAAAAACATGTAAAAAAAGGAAGCACTGTAGACAAAAATCTAAAAGAATTCAGTTAAGTGCTGAACTGAACTGTAAAAAATTGCTACTATTTTATAATAATTCTGTAATACCGGCGTTACAAGTGAAAAAGACATTTTTTTACAATATTTTTCATCAAGAATATTATGATATTGGATTTTCAAGCCTTCGTCAGACACTTGCAGCGTTTGTTTGCTTGGATCAAATAAAATAAAAATAGAAAAGGATCCTGCCAAAAAACAAGTGCTTATGACTGAACTTAGAGTGCATAAACTATGAAGTAAAGCTTTTTATAATCATATGAAGGAGGATGAACCAAACTCTGTTTCACTTTGTTTCGATTTGCAACAGGTTCTGCCTTTACCCAAGAACCCCGATCCAGGATGCCTTCTACGCTAGGCAGATAAATGTGTACAATTTTTGTATTGTATATTTAGATTCGAAAAACCCTTGGTTATACTCCTGGGACGAAATAATTGGTAACAGAGGCTCTACAGAAATTGCATCTGCACTTTATCACTACTTATCATGCATGAATTTTGAAAATAATGTAGAAATTATTCGTTTATTTTGTGATGGTTGCGGAGGACATAATAAAAATCATGTCCTCCAAACACTGATACAATGGCAGTTTTCTAAATCTCCTGTGCATATTAAAGCCATCAATCTGTATTTCCCTGTTCGTGGTCATAGTTTTTTTTTGCCTGAGGATAGGGTGTTTGGACGGTTAGAAAAAGAAAGCCGCAAAGAAACTATTATTACTACAAGTGATGGCTATGACAACATTTTGAAAAGGCAGGGAAATTTAAAATTATTTAGACAAGTTTGGCAACTGCTGGATATAAAATATGAATATGAATTAAAGAAAATTTCAATAATCTAGAGGGCATACAAAAAATGAAACGGATTAAGATAGAAAAGAAAATTAAAAGAGGAAAGGTCATAAGGCTGTAACATTAAAGCTTTCGTAAACTACAGAGTGTATTGAAGTTGTCCAAACACTGTTAAAACGAGGAAAAACAATACCAACAGAAATACCTACAGCTCTAATTATGGACAAGGAACTACCGACAAAAAAACGGTACGATGAGTGTACTAATTTTCAGCCAAGCCCACTGTGATGACGTCAGGACCTCAGTTTAGAATCACAGTACGCAGTTGCTTATCTCCTCATTGTATTTGCTCCGTGAACAGAGTCATACACGACAAAATGTCGAAACAAATTGAATTATAAAAGGTCGTATTAATCCCGTTGAAATTACAGCAGGCTGTTTAAAAGTTGTCAACAAAAAATTGGAAAAATGTAATAAGATAATCTCTCTTCCACAATAAATACATGAACAAAAAGTTCATAAGTAGACATTAATATGAATTTATTATAAAAATAATTATTAACTTTAAATACTATCTAAACTAACATTATAAAAATGAAGAGCTTGATTGTCAGGTTGAACTAATTCTTAAATCGAGTATTTTAAACGTTATTTGTGAGCGAAGCGGTATCTAACAGAAAACTAGTTTGGCTCAAAATTGTTAAGCTTTGTTAAACCTGCAGTTATACAGTAACAAGATTGCGTTTAATTAATTTAATTTACGTTACGAGCACCTCGACACGTCGAATATTTGCGGTATCTATTAAATCGGTACAAGTATCATAATCTGTTGAAATGTAACAACAAATTTAGTCGCAATTTTTTTTTGTAATACTTTCAACACTTTAGGAGTGAGACAGCAAGCATATGATCTGTGTAGTTGTATAAATGTGTTATGTGATCTTATAACAATTTAAATACCTCTAAACCTGTTCACTGCGACAAGTTAAGTCAAAAATCGTTTATAACTACTTCAATAAAGCCGTCTTTTAGGACGGCTTTTTGTATGATAGCAACTCCTTGTTGGAGCACACGAACATCGTCAACGTATTCAATGTTATTCGTGCCTCGATTCATGGTTCGATTCCCATCCAGGACAAATACTGTGTGGTGAATACGATCATTTGTTCTGTGTCTGGGTTTAATTTATCTAAAATATAGTATTTAGCAATATGTAAGTATGTATATCAGCAGTCCGGTTACCATTAGTACTTGCTCTGCCTAGTTTGGGATCAGACGGCCGTGTGTAAGATGTGTCCAATTATTATCATTATTATACTCCAGTAGAAAAAAAAACTGAGAACGATTACGAAGTCAGTAAACACAAGTCATAAAATTATACCCGAAAAGTGGGTTAAGTACACCCACGTGTTATAAAATTTTCACACAGGTTACAATTACAATGTCAATGCGTACTTATAAAACGTTTTCAACTTTGTCTTACTTTTTAGTACATTGATGTTGACCTACTTAAACAATGATTGTTCTTCCTCTCAAAAATTCGTATCTTTTTATTGTAGATACAAATTCAGTTTAAAGATTAATTAGATTTAGGTAGTCCTAATCCTCACTCATTAAGAAGCTAAAAGTAAACGAGTAATAATTTACTAGAAGAATAACACAATAAAATACATTTATTAAATAGTGAAAACTTAAACGAACAAGAGTAAACTAACGTTTCCACAACAATGAAAACGTTCGAACACCATTCTTCCATTGTAGTGCTCGCAGGCAACAATTACTTACCTACCTTAATACCTACCTTAATAAACTTGAATAATATTTATACTACCACTGAACACTAAGAACTAAGTACACAAAGAACCGTCACTTACGGGATAGACCAACTAGTATATCGATGTTGATTTCTTTTTCTTTATTGAACTTCAGTTTGAGTTTAGAGCGAGCTTTAACAAAATTCAGAACGGGGACTAGTTCTCCAGTAGGTGATAGAAATTCTGATTTCAACCTTATAGTCCAGCGAATGACGTAAAATCTACCCTATACCGATGTGTGCTTTTTCGAATGTATTATGAGTTAGAAATTATGAAATTAGTACCGCCCTTAAGCCCTTTCATCGTTGACCTTTATAAAATGAAGGGAGAGCGAGAAATGTTGAAACTTACATGAGCTTGTATGTAGGCTATAAAATTCTCTACAAAATGGTTTTCTTTTTATCTCTCTAGTCCAAAATGCAACCAAGAAAATATTAAAAAACTAAACGCCAATTTTTAAATTTTTGAGCAGATAAATTTTGGAGCAGAGAAATGTGTATACTATGCATAGTGATCTCATCATTGGCATCTAGTGAAGGGGTCTTGTGTGTGTGTGTGTGTGTGTCTGTGTGTGTGTGTGTATATGTGTGTATTATTTATGTGGCGTCTCGCCCTCACAAACTTATAGCTGAGCTCATAAAAATATGAAACCAACTGATTGGGGGTCAACAAAAATTAAAGGGTCCTTAGAACCTAGAGTAATGCAGAATGCTCCAGCACGTGATATGATAGCAGCAGATGATGATATTATGTAAATTAAAAAAAAACACTTACATAATTGATTGATATATGTAATAAAATTGGCAAAACTAAAAATTAAAAAAATTGATTGAAAAAAATACAAGGATTTAAAATTGTTTTTTTTTACTCTTTTTCTTTTTCAGTGTAGTTTTTAAGAGATGATTGCAAATAAATGTTTTATGATAATGAACTGAAAAAAACATGTTTTATTTTAATGATACATTAAATATTGTACGAATGTGTTTTTTGGATTCATAAATTCATAAATTTAGGAATTTAACAAATGAAATAAAATATATCTCTTAAAAACTACACTGAAAAAGAAAAAGAGTAAAAAAAAAACAATTTTAAATCCTTGTATTTTTTTCAATCAATTTTTTTTGTATATATGCATTTATTTCAGTTATCTAGTACCCATAGTACAAGCTCTGCTTAGTTTGGGACTAGATGGCGTTGTGTGAATGTGGTACAATATTATTATTATTATTTATTATATTATTATTTTATCAATTTTGTTAATTAGGGGAAGTTTTCACCCCTATGAGTCATCAGCACACATCGGCATGGGGTAGATTTTGAAGAGGAAGGTAAGTAGAGCTTAACTCCAAATTTTCAAGAAAAGCCATGTTTCGTTAAAAAATTGGGAGGTTGCTCCTTACTTTTACCGTCATGTACTGACTAGTAAAGCAAAATTCGTTCAAATTTATTATTAAAACAAAATTATGTGTCTTAATAAAAAAAATATTCGGAAAACCCCAACTTTGTCTTAGTTCGTGGTTAATATATGTAATTATAAAAAAATGCTCAAGTAACCACTATTCGCTTTTTTCTCCCCTAATGTCTCTTTAGAAGCCCAATATTAATAAATCAGATCTAAGAATTCATTTATATCTCATAAAATACCTATACATATTTTGTGTTTCTGTATTCAATTGTTTTAAGTGTTTGAAGCGTGAACAAGATACAGCAATATATTACATAAACATTACGATTATATTAATGGCACTTTCTCAGTGAACCTAAAGCTACTTAGCCAACATATAAAAGTGAATTACATTAGGATTATAACTAAAGGTACCTATTACACTCCACTGCATCTGTCGTTACAAATCTAAATATTATAGCACCAAGCTAAAACAAACAATTAATTACGAACGCGTAGATCAAACGAAGCTAGCACATTTTAGTTGTATATTTACAATTACAATTCCACTAAAGTGTTAATAACATTACGTTTTATAAAGTATAAGAACACTTCAAGAGCTTCTAACTATTAACTTTATAGTCGATGTTATACAGGCAATTATACATACACATATGTATTTACGTTGTGTAAATTATAGTCAATAATCTTTTCATTTTATATGAGCGACACGGGCGGAGCACTAAAAAACGTTGCAATTCATATCAGCTTTAACAGCGAGCTTCCTACTTAAATATTTTTAACTTTCCACGTTGTAGGCGTATATATTCATATTAATCTGCCTACCTCATTAACTTCTGCGAGGTTTATTTAGCATATACACTAAACAAAAAGCTGATGTAATCTTTTCTAAACTGGACGAGTGCAAGTCTAAATAAAATTGTACACAGAACGTTCCGTTCGAACTTGTTTGTTTTTTGCATTAGCTCGGGAAAAAATTGTTGATTTGATATTCTAATCCTACTTAGGTACGTCAAACTCAATTTTCTCGCCCTATTTTTTTTCAATGTATTACTAGGTCATGTCCGCGGCTTTGTTTGCGTTTATGTAGATTTATTCAATCAATAGTTATATTTAATATTGTTAACTCTAAAGTTGGGTTCCTTAAAGAACAATCCGCAACTGTAAAGGAGAATGCCCATTTCAGAATGAAAATCAGTTTCACACTTTTGGCAACGCGGCAAAATCGCAACAGACACTTTCCATCAGGTGACCCGTATGCTCGTCTGTCCCCTAATGAACATAAAAAACGAAAGAATTATCTGAAATAATAATGTATATTGTAACATAACTTATAGTTATTGAGAAATAAAATGTGAAAATATTAACAACGAGAAAATATTAGTTCGTTTTTTTTTTTAAATAATATTTTTGTGGCATCGTGTTTTTGATACCATACCAGGGATCCCATGTATAAATTAAGGCAAAACTAACACTGACATACATTCACTAAATAAACTACGAATACAGGCAATAATAAGATTACTAAACTGCAATATATTGTAATGTGACATTACGAATTATTATTTCAATATTTCAATTTATTTCAAAACAACTTTTATTTGCATTTAACCATTAATGGTTTATTTTATATAATGGAAACATTTAACTTAAAATGCAAACGGTAAATGAATAAAGGTTTATACCTTGTAAATTTTAATTTCAAACCCTGATGTAGGGTGGAAAGGTCACAATAAAATCTTTTTTTTTTTTACATATGAAATAACATGATGACGCGAACATCTAAAAGTGAAACCATGAATGGGCATTCTCTTTATATTAGGTCCTTACATATGACATTAGCGTCTTGTCGTACTGACCACTTTGATCTGAAATATCTCCTCTTTGGTTAAGAATTCCAAATTCAAATTTATAAATTCATTGAGCTGGTACATTTGAGTTTTGAAAACAGTCATTCATTTGTTTTTTCCTCATTATTTTTTTCTTTGGCGTCGTTTATTACCGCACAATGGAAAACATGAAATATTGGTATATTTACGAGTACGAGTTCTACCGTGGTACCAGTGATGCAGAAACAGCTCGAAGGATTAATGGTGTGTACGGCGCTGATGTCTCAAAAGAAAGCACGGTACGTTTCTGGTTTCAACGTTTTCGTTATGGAAATTTCGACCTTCGGGATTTTAAATCGAATCATTACTTGAGATGAAAAGTGGATACTGTACGATAATCGAAAGCACTCGTCGCAATGGCGGAACCCTGGAGACCTACCTAAATCCTGCCCTAAACGAAAATTGACTCAGAAAAAGTTAATTGTGAGTGTTTGGTGGACTAGCGCCAGTGTCGTTTACTTCAGCTTTCTAAAATCTGGCCCAACGATTACGGCAGATATCTATTGTCAGCAACTGCAAGCCATGAAGGAAGAACTACCTGCTAAACAACCGAGATTGGTCAATCGCTCTAGGCCACTGCTGCTTCACGACAGCGCAAGACCACACACTGCACAACAAACAACCACTAAGTTAGATGAGCTACAATTGGAATGTCTGCGACATCCACCGTACTCCCCGGACCTTGCTCCAACAGATTACTATTTTTTCCGGAATTTGGACAACTTCTTACAAGGAAAAAATTCAACTCCGACGCGGCAGTCCAAACCGCCTTCAAAGAGTTTATTGATTCTCGCCCCCATGGTTTTTATGGTAAAGGGATCAATGAACTACCTATGAGATGGCAAAAGTGCATAGATAACAACGGTGCATACTTTGATTAATTAAATATATTTTACAAAAAAAAAAGACTTTTTATTCCACCAGTACAAAACGCCAATTTTATATTTAAGGACCTAATAATTTGAATGCGTAACAAACAAAAAGTACCTGTTTTCGCATTCGACTTTCGTATTTTATCCTTCTCTGTCTACTCTGTCAATGGTAAGTACCTTCTAAGTTTATTTATTATTAAAATACAATGGCCGTCTCATTTGATTCGTCTCCTTTTTATGTTTTATCTTAACCCCAAACTCAGTATACTGGTGTACTAGTGCGCGAATGAAGTACTTAGCCACACACGAAAATCGAGATGTGTTAAAAATGTGAACTTAGCAGGTTTATTCTGTTTCCCCGTGAAACGACCATTTTGATATAATTATTTTTGTAGAAAATTTAAATAAATCTAATTCACCCCAGAATAAGTACCTAATGCAGTTTTTATTGGGTATCATCTGACTTCTAATTAGCAACACTGCGCGAGCTCTTTGGTCAATTTAAATGGCGCGCGCTTTCTCGATATCCTATAACTCACTTTCGCCCTTTTTCAAGAAATCAGTCCACAGATTGCAGGCCAGCAAGAGGAATGATGTAACAAATAAAAAATAATAAGGGAACACTACGTTCTGGTGTAGTATACAGCTATAATTCAAATAAAAAAACAATTTACGGGTAAATACTGATAGTTGCTACAAATTGCTGTTTTTTGTAGCATATATTTCATTTTGTATTGCTGCAATTCTTGTAATTAATGTATGTAATAAATACGGTAAAATTGAGAATTTACGATGGTTAAAAAACGTGTTTCATAAAAAATAATGTATCCGTAAAACTGACCGCGCTTAGCACACTGCCGTGTCAATCCAAAAAACTGTAACTCGACTTACAGTGTTTTGTCTTAACAACGTTCAATCATTTTCTTTAAGTCGGTTTAGTACCCCTGACCAACAGTTTTGTTATTCTAAAGTGCATTTTAGAAAACGGCGAGAGAGGGTTATGGCTGGCCTGGAATCGGGTGCACAAACGCTACCTTTCAGGAGTTCGGGACGACGCCTAGGGAGTAGTGATGGAATAATTAGTGTTTACATTCATATTTCATTGTGAATTCTTAATTAGCAGTTAGCAAATTAATTGTCGTTGTGAAACTACGTGATTGTTGTTTCGTTTTCTATCAAAAGTAGCTAATTTACTATGAAAACTTAGCGTTAATATTTAATTCTCGTGTAGATCAGTAGTTTTTTGTGATCTTATGAAAGAATCCTTTGAATATCTGTGCTTTGTATTAGAAACCTACGCGAAAAAATAAAAATATGTTACCAAACCACAGTGATCTTTGAGTACTGTCGCTACTACTACATTTCTGTTTCAATTATGCTATAAAGATTAACATCTGTATTAAGCCAGTATTAAGCCAGTATACTAAGTTTATGGTCTCGACAGACAGACAGACAGACAGACACGAACTGACCCTATGTGGGTTATCTTTGCCTTTTCTATTTCCGTAGCTATAAACTCGTTATATTATACTATTAGAAAATAAGACTAGAACCAGGAATCTATATAAAAGGTCTAATTTCGGTAGAGGAAACAACGATTTTCAAAATCAATCATTTCACCAAACACTACTAATCCCTGGATTTTGGCAAGAAACATTCAAGTCTTTATAGAGAGCTTGCAAGTAAAGCATAATTAGACCCTTATTTATGAGTACACAATCTTAGGCATACAGGATACACTTTCCTTATTAAAGAAAATTTAAATAATGAAAATAAACAACTGTATTTATATAGTCGTATGTACAACGCGAGAAAGTCAACTAGCTACCTGCAACTGCGTGACGTTGTTAATATCAATAAATATTATAATAAAAAAATAAGCACGTAACTTAAAATATTAAATCATGTGATATGTTCTTCAAAACGAATTTGAATTTATATTGTATAATAGTACTTGAACACTATTAAACAGAACAGAACCGCTATAACTGTTTTTAGATTAAAACATTAACTGTTGAGAGAGTGCACAAGATTTTTTTATCAAAATACATTTTTATTATTTCAATTAAAAGTTGTCTGTCGTTGTACGTACACTTATGGTATTCCTAAATGATCTCATTCATGTTCATTTTCTAGCCGGACAATGAACATCGTCCATCGGATTCAGTGCTTGTATTTTAGGATACCAATAGGTATCATCGAAATAGCCGGATAGAAGTGTAGAGTGTTAAATACAGAACATAGAACATTATCAATATTTTTCAAACCTTAAAGTTTTGAAATTTACAGAAAGCATTCCTTCATTACAAGAAAAGCTTTGAATAAAATTAATTATTGTATCCGTGTGTGTAGTATAGTAGTTACATATACCAATATATGTAGTAAAATAAATACTAAATACATCCACTGTTGTTCGTGATAGAATAATTCTTCTAATAACTTTAAATAAATCTGGATATCGTATCGTCAGTCAAATAATATTTTGATCACCCTACACACATATTCTCAAACGTTGTATTACTTGTCAAGACGATTAGTGTCACTAAAATAGTATAGCTATGAAATATACGTTATCTAACCATTATAGTTTAAATGTGTAAAACACGTGCCTGAACAAAAAACTCGACTCACAAACGTGAATGTAATAATACACTGAGATTTATAGAACAGATGTTGTGTTGATTACTTACACACATTACTAAATCCTAATTAAACACATATTCATAAAACTCAAAATTACTTACATAGTATAACAATGAGACGTCCACGAGATTTGCATTTTCCTGTATCTGATCACTTAACACGCGTGTTATAAAGTCTGTAAAAGCACTACACTGACACAAATCATTCAAACGACATGAGATTAGCTGGTAAAGGTTTCACTATCTTATTTGTGACTTCTTCTATCACTTTCACCCACATCCTCGCTGTTGCCTCCGACACCGTCCTAGAACAGGGGAACAATTAAAGAATTTTTCTACGAACTTTAGAATTACAATACCAGACAAAGTCTCAAACCTCCATAAATACTCATGGCAGAAACCGTCAAATCAAATAAATGATTGAAGTCACGATAGCAAGATTTTTGCAATATCGTTGTTCATTCATTCATTCTGCCTACTATGTTCTTTATAAAACTCTTTATAAAATTTTAAAATACATTCAGTATGTACTTCGCGCGCCGAGTCTGGTCACCTCGATATAAGTCAATGACCTGTAATTTTCGATGAAATAACAGCTCGTCGTCGATATATTTGTCTATAAAATATGTCGCCTATATTTAGGTTAATACTTTGTTAACATTCTCAAGCATTTAACTAGCAAATAAATTTAAGTTAACCCTCACATGTACTTTAGACGTAAGACAGGTGGGTTAGTTTACTACGTAATAGAAATTTGTTGTGCAGCAATTCATTGCATGACATATGTTAGCTTTATTTTGCAAAAATCTAGAAATACATATCCATAGTCAAAAAGTGTTTGTGCATAAGAGGGTTTGAATAATGGTCACTTACTTAAACTTGTATAGCGTGCCAGTTTGGTGATTGATTAATTGAAAGAGTCTGCACTGATACCATCCACAATTCTCGCCGACCATCCATCGAGAGACAGTACCTTGCATCTGTCTAAGCGAAAGTCGCTCCGGCTCATCCTGTGTACAAACAGGTTTATAGATAAAAACCCCTATGTCCACTATATACTATTAAAAAGATCCATGATGACTTTTTTGCACTTTCTTGCCACTTTAATACCCTCAGTAGATATCATATTCAATTTATTCTTTACGAGTAGCCCTTCAAATGTGCAAGTCGAAACAACATGCTTTTAAGTATAAAAGTGCAAAAGTCGTAGCTAACCATGAATAGCAAGTGATATTTATATCGACATAACATTCTTGAATAAAGCATTTAACTTACCCCTTGAAAGACTTTGAAGCATAAAATACGAGTATTTTTCCTGTAATCTGCAACCAATAGCGCTGCCACGACGATAAAGATATTTTTCTACCATCTTTAATATTGTCTTCCTCCTTACAAATCCTTGAAAATCGCATTGGATCACCTCAGCTTTGCAAAGCTCACTAAAAAGAAAATATTTATTTAACATAATGTTGATTGAATAGTTAAACGAATACTTACAGTAACAAGTTTTCTACTGCAATATTAAATTTATTATCTACCTATTTTACATATATGAATAAAATAGGGCTCTTGGCTAAGTAATAGGTTAACACATGCAACGTTAAGCATTCCTGCATTCCTAGCCAGGTCAGTCCATGAATGAGTGACCAATCTAAACACACTGGACCCATCCGTGTTAAGCCGTTGGTCCCAGTGCCCATACAAACATCTGTGTCAATAATTACGGATGTTGGGAGCCCTAAAATGTCCAATAATAGTCTTTCTAGTACTTGGGTTGTGGAAGTCTGATTGCAGTCGTTCCCCGTAAAAAAATCGAAGTTCAGCCGTATCTTAGTAGACTTAAAGCCCATCCCAAACCTAGTTTAGAAAAAAGGTTTGGAGGAAGTAAGACTACCGTAAAATAGCACTGGACGATTGGCATACGTTACGTTCAAGTCTCGAAGCAAATAATAGGAGCGATGCCATGCAATCAGGATAATATAATAGATTTTTTTTCAATAAATCAGTGTTCCCTTATTGATCAGAACCTATTAGTGCACTATAGTGATATTATATCAAGGAATTAAATTAAATCAAATAAATTATAATCTAGCTATAATAATAATAATAATAATGATATTGTACAACCAACATCTTCTTCATTACTTTCATTGTAACGCAATCTTAAATATTTCTCAAATATGTTTCTTTAAATTAACTGTTTATGCATACTGTTTAGTGCCGTTATTTTGAATGGTTTTCTTTGTTTTTCATGTGCTTTTTTGTTTTGTTTTCTGTTTTTTTTTTTATTTTTGACAAACAACCGGAAGACGGATAGATGATTGGAGAAGTCTTAAAGCAGAATTTTAAAAGTATTATACTTTATATTTGTTGTTTTATATTTATAATACATTTACGTTAAGTATATATACTTAACGTAAATGTATTATTTATTCTATACAAGAGACATATTTTCTTTTGTAAGTTACACCAATGACTTCATCTACCGGTAACAGTGATACTGAAGATAATTTTTCGGTATCCAGTAGTGACACCAGTTTCATAAGTATTCCTTCACTTGCGGATACAATCTCGGCTCAATTCTCTGGTGTACCCAGGAACTTCAATGTCATTCATATAAATGCCCAAAGCTTTCCGGCACACTTCAATGATATGCTAACTAGCTTAAACTGTACGAACATACACGCCATCTGTACGAACATACACGCCATCCTTATATCAGAATCTTGGCTAAAGCCATGCTTATCTACCACAACGTACTCGTTGCCCGGCTTTCAGTTGGTACGCAATGATCGTGTGTGTGGACGAGGTGGTGGTGTTGCCATATACATTCGCACTCACATTCCTTTCTCCGTTGTCTGTACGTCATCTCAACCACCCCCTGCAAATGCTGGCGAGCATATCTTCATAGAAGTCGTACTTCAACACTCAAAAATACTTCTCGGTATCTATTATAGTCCCTAGTCCCTATTATAGTAGATTATTTCTCTTCACTTGAAATAATCTTAGAAAATTTAACACCTTCGTACAGTCATACCATAGTCATGGCCGACTTTAACACCTGTTTACTTAAGAACGATTCTCGCTCTTCCTCTCTTCGATCTGTCATGAATTCTAACAATCTTTCTATTCTACCACTCAATCCCACACATAATATGCCAAACCGCAATTCTTCTCTCCTTGACCTCATCATTGTCTCTTCAGCAGAGCATAGACAGACAGTGCTCTGCTGATTCCTTCTCCTATCACGACCTTACCTTTCTGTCCTATCAAATTCGTACTCCTAAACCTAAATCCAAAACACTTTCCTGTCGCAATTTTCGTGGTATGAATCTCGATGATCTTCGCAGAGATGCCGACGGCATTGATTGGAGTATGCTGTTCAACTCACAATGCATTGATGAAAAGGTTTCCTATTTCTCAAAAGAGTCAATTGCTTTATATGACAAGCTTATATATTTATATGTTTTATATACACCCATTCGTTTAATTAAGGTAAGGCATCTACCAGCTCCTTGGTTAACTGACGAAATTAAGGAATTACAGCGAAGGAAACAGAAGGCACACTAAGTACAAGCGTCACCCTAGTGCCTCAAATTGGGATAAGTTTGTCCATATCAGAAATCACTGCAATAAGGTCTGTAGGAATGCTTAACGCTGGCACATTCATAAATCTATTGAAAACGGTGATCCAGTTAAAGTCTGGAAATTTCTTAAGACATTGGGGGTCGGCAAATCACGTTCAAATTTTGCTTCAAAAAATGTTGATATCAATTCCTTAAATACATATTTTTCTGCGTCCTCTAATTTTGGGGGAACTACTAAAACTACTACGCTAAACTATCTTTCATCTCTGCCGACTCCTAACTGTCCTTCGTTTGTTTTCAGTCAATTCTCTGCTTGTGATGTCAAGAAGATCGTAGTATCTTTAACTTCTAACGCAGTAGGAACAGACAACATCAGCCGTAATATGGTACTTCCTATCCTAGACGAAATCCTGCCTGTGATTTGCCATATTCTTAATTATTCCGTATCCAACAGTGTTTTTCCAGCGTGGAAGATGGCTCAAATCACTCCTCTCCCTAAAAAATTTAATCCTTCTGCTCTCTCGGACTATCGTCCAATATCTATTCTCCCCTTTTTCTCTAAAGTACTTGAACGTCTTATCCACACGCAACTAAGCTCTTTTCTTTGTAAAAATTGTCTCCTAAATCCTTTCCAATCGGGTTTTCGTCCTGGCCACAGTACAACCACAGCTCTCCTTCATATTATGGAGGATATCAGGTCCAATATGGAGGAAGGAAAGTTGACGGTCCTTGCTCTGCTTGATTTCAGTAACGCTTTCAACACCGTTGACTTTGATGTCTTGCTCAGAATACTGCGCTCTCTTAACATATCTCCATCAGTAATTGACTGGTTTTATAGCTACCTGTACGGTAGTCAGCAGCGTGCTTGTATTGAAAATAATTATTCCTCCTGGTGCACTACTTCTACGGGCGTACCTCAGGGCGGCGTGCTATCCCCATTACTCTTCGCAGTTTTTATCAACTCCATCACTGATCGATTAATTTCTTCCTACCACCTTTATGCTGATGATCTCCAAATATACACACAAGCTTGTCCGGCTAAAATATCCGAAGCTATCAGTGCTATTAACAAAGATTTGACACATATATGTACTTGGAGTAATCAGTATGGGCTAAGAGTAAATCCAACAAAAACTCAAGTAATTATAGTAGGTAGTCCTATGATGAACTCCTTGATAAATTGCCAACAACTGCCTACTATTTATTTCGATGGATCTAGTATTCCATACAGTGAAACTGTGAAGAACTTGGGGATCTGTATGGACAAGTTCTTGTCCTGGGCTCCTCAAATTGGGGAGGTTAGTCGAAAATTATTTGCTGCAGCGGGGTCATTGCGAAGACTTCGTAATTTTCTTCCCACCGACACCAAAATCGCCCTAGCACAATCTCTTCTCCTTCCTATACTTGACTATGGTGATGTTAGCTATCTAGATCTCACCGAAGACCAATTGAACAAACATGAGCGTCTCCAAACTGTCTGCATAAGATTCATATTCGGTTTACGCAAATATGATCACATCTCCGAGTATCATGATGGACAGAATAATAGATCATGTTTTAAAACTAATTTCAAGCCTGGTCATAAAGTCATAATAGGTCTTTACCTATGAAATTGCCGTTTTGTATGCAATAAGTGAAAGTACTTATTTTTTCAAATATTATTTGAATAAATATGTTATTCGAAGTAATTACCCATGCAATCGACGCATCTTTGCCAACGCTTTGGCAGGTTTATTGATGCCCTTCTTGTAAAAATCAGCTGGACGGGAGGCAACAAACTCTTCAAAGGCATTTTGTACTGCCTCTCGGGAATTGAATTTTTTACCCACTAAAAAGTTGTCTAAATTTTGGAAAAAGTAATAGTCGGTAGATGCAAGGTCTGGTGAGTATGGCGGATGAGGGAGAGCCAGACCAACCCCAGATCTTGCAGCTTGGAGTATAAATTATTATTGTCATTAACAAAAAATCACAACGTATTGTAAATTTAACTGTGAATATACACACATCATAAAAATCTAAGCAATGTGGTGTTCGGTTTTGAACTTTTGAAAGATATATATTTCTTTTATAAATAATAACTAAGCATTCTTTGATGCATTAGTGGCTAAAGCAACAAAATCCTTCATTCAATTGTTCATTAGTAGAACAATATTTGTACCGTGACATACGTAGTATAAAATAAAGTTAAAAAGAAATGTCCCATACGTGGTCGATAGGATTGAGATCTAACGAGCTCAGTTCGTCTGTTCTTCATAATACCCCGGCGATACCATAATTATAGAGCCACTGTAGAGGTGCACGTCCTGGACGCATCTCAGTCGTTCAGCATTGCGATGACGATACACTCTTACCCTTCTTGTACCCGGCCTAAATCCAAACCAGGACTCATCGCAAAATACATTTTTATCTCATTGCTCCTGGATCCATGTCAAATGTTCCCTACACCATTAGTTTCGATGGGCGCGATTCCTACGACGTGTATGTGGGCACCTAATTGGGTGTCGTGCTCGTAGGCCGTATTCATGCAGCCTATTTCTTACGATTTGTTGGCTTACAACAACACCGCTTGAGATTTATAGCTTTAAACCTATCTCCCGGATCACGTCTTGCATGCAATCTTGTCGGGCAGGTGTACTTCTTCCACGTCCTGGGTGATGCTCAGCAGGATCCCCTGTATTAATATAACGCTGCCAAAGACGACAAATCCTATTGATACCAAAATTCCGAGATACCTGGGACTGCTTTCTTTGGGCTAGTAGCATTCCTACAGCTCTCTGCATTTCATAAACAGTCAAATGGTGTCAAACATTTTTTTTTTAAACTGTATATCTCAGATAAATGCCCAATTTATCAAGCAAGGAAAACACATGAAATCGAAAAAAAAAATTAGCTATTAAAGCTATTAGCTAAAAAATTTTTTATGAAAACAAAACAATCAAAAAGTTTCTATTTATAAAAATCAGCCTGTATATGTTTCTGAGAACAAAAAAGATTGCATACCAATCTTCCTTTGCTAAGAAAAAAAATAACATATCAAAGCGTTCAAGCACCCAGCGCATGAATCGTGCCCCCGCAGGGAGGCGCTCGGAGGGCGCGGTGTGACCGGCGGCGACAGCGCGCGGGCTGTCACGACCTCACTCAACAACGACCGAACACGAGCAACGCGCGCACATTAAGTTTAACCAACATTGTACTGTTTCATATCATATTATATTGTTATACAGTCCACCTATTTTTTCCTTAACCAAGAAGAAGCCTTAACACAAAGAAAAAAAAAAAGAGAACATGCAGTTTCTGTAAAATATGCGTCTTGCTTATACTTTTTTGATGTGTCACGTGTATTTTAAACCCTATTCTTTTATTCAACTTAACGAGTCCAAATAAGTTAATCAATAAATGAGTCATACCTGTGTGGGAGTGACCTAGACATTTTGCTTCCGGCAACGGAACTAGGCGATTCCAGTAACGTGTCGTCGAGCAGATTAACCGAGCCCGCAGGCGTCTTATCTTCAACTTTGTCATCGGTATGATTCTTGCCGAATATACTGAAATATAAATGCCAATTCATATCGGAACTTCCAAACTGAAGTTAATATACAGGGTTTAAGATACGGCGTAATAATACCAGCAGGTACTTGTGACGTATAAACACGCCTGACGAATAAACGGGCAACAACGTCCATGCTAACAAAGACATATGATTGCCTGAAATTATTGAATATCATTTGATCGATTTGGAGTCCATTTTTGAGTAAAATGATCTGTTTACTAAATATTTAAGAAATTTTATTAAAAATAAACGTTTAGTTGTAAATATACTGTTATTATAAAAAATAAACAGAACTAAGTCAACACTAAGAATAATAGTTTAAAACACTCTCAAGCCCTGTATAATACTTTCAATCATTGGAGTTTCATTTACAAATCTATTTGAACCCTGTTTTGCGGTATTGATATACATATACTTTAAGGGGTTGTAGTTATCACAATTCTTGATAGATTTCACTAAGAAATACTATATCCCAAACCTAACCATTTTCAAGATATTGGACTTTTAAGAATTTTATAAAAATCGCCTAATACATTTTTTTCGGAACTATACATTTTTAATAAAAAAAATCATTACCAAATTGTAGTTAACTTAACAAACTGGACTTAAGTAGATGGCTAATAACTGCACGGATGGCGTAGTGGTTTAAGCGGTCTCCACGCCGCTTACTACTACGCCAAGTGTTGTGGGTCCGATCCCCACATAGGACGACACTTTGTGTGACCCACAAATTGTTGTTCTGAGTCTGGGTGTTCTTTGTGTCCGTTTCATGTATGTTTGTAAAGTCCCCCGCGACACGGGATATATGCCTAATGCGGGAGTTGTTTTAAAAAAAAAAGTAAAAGGAAATTAATTTGTAGATTTTTTAACTTTGACGAATATTTAAAAAAATAATCTACAACTGTTAACTGGAGTTTGATTTGTACTTCTGATACTATTGAAGATGACGACCTATACGAACAAGGAATATGTTCATATTTTGATATTTTACTCATACTGCCAATGTGTATCCGCACGGACTCGTGGATGAATACATAGCACGCTATTCCGGTCGTCGAGTGAGATGTTATTGTGTTGGACGGAGCCTATCGACGACCGACCGGCTCTATTTCAAGGCGATGATCTGATCTGGGTAGATCATGTTTCACTGATGAAGAAGACAAGGAGATGGTTCAACAATTTAGATTGGATAAAACAACTTCAAACCAATTTGGTTCCCCAGAACTTGGACTCTCACAGTGGAAAATGTAGTGTGCTGTAATTAATGCGGGCCTGTACCAATAGATGCCGTACATACATTCAGTCAAAAAAGTATCGGGAATGGATGATTTGTTTATGGTGCCAAATTCAATTTTTTGGTTTTATTTAGTTGTTTGTTAGATTAGCACAACTGTTTTCCATTTTGGCGCGGAGTTTGAGTTGCATCTGTTATTTATATTAAATACAGTGCCTTTTTTTAGTTATATCATATCTAGTTTGTCTTGCGAATTTCTTAATGGACAAAAACATCGAACAAAGAGTTTGTCTTAAATTTGGCATCGTCAATGGAATTTCGTGTTCGAAGTCACTGAAAATCAACGTCTGCACCTAAGGTTAACATCGCAAAAGTGAAGGAAATAGTGACTGAAAATCCTCATTTAACTTTGAGAAAGATAGCCGCCGAACTTTCTGTATCTCACGAGTCGATCCGTACCATTTCAACTAATCATTTGGGTATGAAACATGTTATCGCTCGGCTAGTCCCAAAAGACCTGAGTTTTCTCCAGAAACTCAATCGCATGAGAGTCTCTGAGGACATGCTAGAAACGAGTCAATTCCGACCCAACATTCATGAAACGCATTGTTACTGGTGACGAGACGTGGGTTTACGAGTTTGACATGCAAACTACTTAATAAGCTTCGAAGTGGCACCTTCCTTCTTTCAAACTGAACCGAAACCGAAAAAAACACGCCAAAGTCAATAAAAAGTCAAAGTCAAGTTGACTTTGAAAATTTTGTGTATTATTAATCTTTTCCCGGTACTTTCTTGACAGAGTAGTACACTATACGCCGCCGGTACAAGTTAATGAAGAAGAAAATACTTTGAGGAGGTAAAAAATCTTAAAAATTCCAATTTCATGAAAAAGGTTAGGGTTACCATATGGTATTTCATAGTAAAATATATCAGAAATTATGGCAACCTACAACCCCTTTAAGTATCTAGGTCGACTTAACCAGTAAACCTGTATGCATATATATACACGATGTATTTCGTCAAAAAATACTTCAAAGGGCACACATTACATGTGGAACAGAATGTTTTCGGTAAATCAATATTTCACCTAACAATATAGTGAAATGTTTGAAGTGAAGTGTAGAAAAATATTTTTAATTAATAGCAGTCTAGCGCTCGCTACATAAGCACATAACAAGATGCATAGTAATAAAACTACTAAACTATATAATAAAAGGCAAATAGGCAACACAGCAACCAAACAATGCTATTAAAGAACATTTGGGTCCATAATAAAGTTTGTGTAACGGTTTGGGGCGGAGCATGTATGTAGAGCAGAGCAATTTCATTAATTTAGAAAGAGCCCAACGGGCAGTATTGAAGTTGAAGGTAAGTCGGTCCTTACCATTTCCTAACAGTGAGGCAACTATTTTTCTTGGGCATCATACTGAAACATCACGCCGCTCTTGCTTATAACCCCTTTACTGTAAATCCTAAGCATCGCAAACATCATGCCTCTGACACAATGATCACTCTATGGATATCTTTACAACAAGATCAGCAACAGATTGGCATATAGTCGTACACACGTTTTAAATGCAATAAAGCTGTCACATCTTGACTCAAGTCTCTTAGTTACGATGAAACAGGAAATCTTTTATAACGGGTGTTATGATACATATCACAAAAAATGAAATTACAGATTACACGGTTCAATATACGTCGGTTAAAATAAAAAATATAAAAATTAGTACGAAAATACAGAAATGCAAATTTAGAACAAAATAAATACGATAAAACAATTGCCGGATTAGAACACCATTGATAACATGAGTTGGTGAACTGTACACGGCAGCGTCGCTATGTCGGCGACATCAAAGCGACGCGCCGCCGCCGCCGCGACGATCTGGCGAACTTTACATTCTTATTACCTACCTACTTATCACTTCACTTGCTTTTTTAAAATCTATTTATTAAGAATACGATTTTATTCACGTGTTTATTTTGGCAATGCTCGACTAGCTTCGGACCCGACAGTACGTGTCACTCCTTGAAAAAGTAGTTACTTTGGTTGTCTCGTAATCTTTGTACCGCCATTAAAAAAATTCGGCAGTCTGTAGACTATACCTGTCCATAAAGCAAAAGATGCGTTTTGATAGTTTCCCATAAATTAACATCATGGCAGGATATTCCGTGGCTTTGAAGGTCACTCACGACATTATGGATGTTGATACCGATAACCCAATAAAATTAAAAGACTGATAATAGGGAATATGCACGTGACACCAAAATGGACAAAATATTTTATTTGTAATTTTTATTGCTAAAAAAGATACCCATACAATTATTTTTGAAATTTATTATGATTTAATAGTGAAATTTAATCATCAAAAAATTGGCTTTTTTAAGATTCATTCAAATTTCTAAAACGCAACGCTATTGGTTGAATAAAACGTGACGTCAACCTACACTGTCAAGAGTGTCAACAAGTTGTGTGTATTTGTAATATTTGGTTTCTGGTGATTATTTGTTTCATTTTAAGTTAATAACTAATACGTTTTCAGTGTTGAATTACTAAATTCCCGTGTAGAAAGACAACACAATGACTGAATATACTTTGTCAGGTGCAGTTTTGATATTATTTGGGAACAAAGGAACGGCACAATATTTATAATAAGTTTTTATTGGCTTTCCATGGTAATAAGTTAATTTTTATCACTCACTTTTTTAACTTTTAGAAACTTTGTGAACTTCACTCCGTTGTTGACATCGAATTCGCCTGAAAGTGCAATCTGACGTCACAAAAAAAGCGCGCCAAAATGGACGTGTTCAAATTGCCCCAAAATGATAGTGATTTCAATAAATCTTTTTTTGCTTAACGGTTTATATTTCGGATGTGTTATATTTATTTTTGGTAATGTAATAACTAGTAGAATCGTTAAAAAAAATACATGCATATTCCCTATTCACTCAGTTTCACACTACACTTAACTACAGTATTGTCACTACCTAATATTGTCACTTTTCAAAATAAAATTAGCAGGACTCGTTACATTACGGAGTCTTGCGCACACGATAACATTAATTGTTCACATCATTGCCGTGTATTATGACGAAAGCAATAAGACTAAACAATTATTACCACAAGAAAACTTTTCTAAACAAATATGTATCTCATGAACAACAACAATATTATTATTATGGTTATTTGTCGTGAGCGCATCTACGAGGATACAGAATAGCACAAACACTCGCCGGTGGCCAAGGGCCGACTAACTGTCCTTACTGGATGAACTAATTAAAATCGCGTGTCCTTCATCGTGATGACGCAATTTTCGTTCGATTTGAGTGTAGTAAAAGCGGCAACGTGTGATTAACGCGGAGCGTATACAGCTGATCGCCGCCTGAGGTCAATGTATTATGACTGCATGTACCTACACATAATGTTGCAAATTACGAAAACAAAAAAATGACCTGTTTCTAAACCACTGAATATTTTTTGTTCATATTGTGCAAATCGTCTAGAAATAATGTGCAGAATATACTGTTTACAGCTTCGTGAAAACATAAGTGACAGGCGTATATTCCATGGTAATACAACACCGTACAAAGAAGTGCGCTCTCATATTTATTATTATTATTATGCATACACTTATAAATATTCTAAACACATTTTGCACTTTAGCTATTCATACAATCACGCACGAACACATTTATGTGCATTCACGTAATACATACACACACACAGATACACGCGTCCACACACACGCACACACAGAAAAGCGCGGACACACTCATTTATGTACGAACACTGCCACTCGGTAGCAGTTTTTATACATTCTCAACAATAACACTTACCTAACATCTAGTACTGCAATAATCCAGAGCTGGGAAAGGCTGGTAATCTGTCATACAGGCCTGTCCTAGTACAGATACCAGTCGCTCCCATAGAAGCATAGCAATGTGTCTAATCTAAGTTTGTTTTGTAATGCCTAACGTATCGCTGTACTTGCGAGAAACAATAAATTATTATTATTAATTATTGATTTTGTATTTAAAAATTAGTTAGTCTTACTTAATGCATTTTGACAATGGAATTATGTTAGGATTCCAAATATTAAACTGAATTTAACTTTCACGGAGTGGAGGGATAATTTTTAGACCCACGAAAGGCAGAAAAGCCCGCCTAGAAGCAGATCTCGTCAAAGCGATAGGTGGGGGGGGGATCTCTGCGGTAGAGAGCGGTCTCCGGTAAGGCGGGCCTAACAGCCCAGCCAGCAGCTAGAGTGGCCGGCCAACATCCATAGCGCCCCAGAAGACCAAAAAGGGGAAAGGAAAATGGAGGGGGAAGGCGACCCCAATCCTAGTCCCAGTCTCAGCCCCGGCTGACACCGCATAGTTCCCGTTGAAAGGGGGCTGGACGGTAGCCGGGGATAAAAAGAAAAGGCGCCAAAAAAAGCGGCTTAAAGGGCCAGAAAGACGACAACGACGACGGGATGTTGCAAATTACGTCCTGCAGGCCCGACCGGCAAGGTGCTTCCGGTGTCTGTCGGTGGGGGCACGTGGGAGTACATTGCACGGCGGAGGTCACCGTGGGTGTGCTTCTCGGTCGGTTCGGTCTGCTTCCTCTGTGTTGCTTTAGGTGGGCAGCGGGGGGCAAGCCTGCCAACCACCGGATTGGCAGTAAGGCCTGTGCCGGATCGGGTCTGAAGCTATGAGGCAGGCTTTCCGACCCCAGGCCGCCGGTGCAAACGGAGAACGGAGAGTGCCACTAAAGAGCGACAAAATTGGCGGCAGGATGCTGAGATGGAACTCTAAAAATGGATCCACATCTCCGCATCCTCTATGCGAACGTGGGCCACGGTGCCGGTGCTCAGGCTCTTCTGCTCCAAAGCATGACACAGTTGTCCATCAACATCGCCGCTGTCGCCGAGTCTTATGTCCATCGGTTTCTCAGGACTGCCTGGGAGACCGACCTGGACGGCTCGGCGGCACTGGTGCGCGGCACCGCTACTCTTGCCGTAGTTAATATAGCGGTTGTAGCCGCTTGTTTCACGTCGAACCGAGACATAACTGAATACAAGCAATGGCTCGCTCAGCTGGCCGTCGTCGTCGATGCCTGACGCCCCACCCGGTTCCTGTGCTAGGGGACTTTAACGCCTGGTCAGAGACCAGGGGTTCCCGGCGCACGAATCCGAGGGACAGGGCATTGGAGAAGAACTAGGCCAAATCTTTCGGCCTAGTTCTTCAAACCGGGGCGCCGTGGCCACGTTCGTGAGGGGTAGTTCGATCGTGGTCATCTTGTTCGCGTGCCACTCTCTAGCGCGTGGATGGCGTGGATGACGACGTCGTGCATGAGGTCACTTGGGCAGAACTAAGGGTGGCGGTGCTACGGCTTAAAGCCAAAAACACCGCCCCGGGACCTGATGGCGTCCCAAGTCAAGCGTGGGTCCTGGCCTTTGATGACGAGGCTCTCGAGCCCCGACTGAGAGGGTTCTTCAGCGCATGCAATTGCAACAATGCAACAATTTCGGCAATTGTGAAAGACGGGGAAATTAGTCCTCATCCAACAGAGGGGGCGCCCGGCGTACTCATTATTCGCCTACCGGCCCATAGTGTTGCTTGACGAGGTGTGCAACCTTTTCGAAAGAGCGGTTACAAGGCGCCTCGTCAAGCATCAAGCATCTCGTCATAGTGTCGTCATAGTGGATGCGATCATGCGCGTGAGGGCTCTGGCGGAGAAAGCAGTTTCCCGGAGCGTAGTGGTGTTTCACAGGTGTCGGTGTTAGGGCCACTCTTGTGGAACATCGGCTACGATTGGTTGCTTCGTGGTGCCTTCTTGTATAATGTCCCCGTCATGTTCTACGCGGACGAAACACTCGTGACAAAGTGCGGCAAGACGCACCGTGAGGCAACCATGAGGGACACGGCCGGGGTTGCCCAAGTCATTAAGCGGATCCGGCGGCTGGGTCTCGAGGTGGCTCTGCACAAATTCGAAGCCTTGTTCTTTCATGGGCCTCGAAGGAAGTCACCTGAAGATCCAGCCTTATAGTAGGAAACACTGGCATCGGCATCGAGTCCTCGATGAGGTATCTGCGGCTCGTACTAGATGGCCGATGGGACTTCGGTCATCATTTCTGAGGTCTAGTCCCCAAATTGGTTGGAGCAGCTCGTGCATTGGCGCGGCTGCTGCCCAACATGAGGGGACCCGATGACTCCTGCAGGAGACTACTCCGGGGTTGTGTGGTCCATGGCCCTTTATGGGGCCCCAGTATGGGCTAGGGCCCTGAAGGCCAGCAACGTCGCACTACTGCGACGACCGGAGCGAGTACTGGCCATTAGGGTCATTAGGGTGTACGCACGATCTCTTTTGAGGCGGCGAGTCTCCTGGCCGGAAATACACCGTGGGACCTGGTGGCGAGAGCCCTTGCGGCTCTGTATCATTGGCGCAAGGAGGCGCGGGAGTTGGGTCGGAGTCCTGAGACTCGTGAAATCGAAATCCAGAAATCCCAACTCCACCGGGTCCTCGTAAAGGAGTGGAATTAATGACTTGAGCAACCGAGCGCCGTAGATGGCCCGAGGTACGACGGGGTACCAGGGATTTCCTTTCTAGGGTACACCTGGTTCCCTGGCTACTGGTAAACGAGGCGGCATGCTGTTGTTAGTCGGTTCGAGTCCGACATAGCCACCGGTGGGTGGTAACTTACAACTAAGCTATTTTACAGAAACATACATCGAACAGTAGCGATTGTCCAGACGAAGAAACTAATCATGTTAAATAATAAACACAATACTACATAAATATTGAACATTTAACATTGATATACAATAAGAGTATTCAGAAAGTTCTGCGTAACTAAAAAGATTTGATAAGATTTTTTACCTATAATATATGTAATATTGCCAAATGAGGGTGAGAACATAGTGACGTCTAAGTTTAACACAGTTATATGACTTTGACGGTGTGGACTATTTCTAGGTCACGCTGGAATCCAATTACAGAAATTATATTCCTTTTTTAGGTTTGTTGTCTTATGTTTGTTTCTTTCATGTTTGTTACCTCAGAGCTCCGTTATTCATGATCCGATTAGGAAACATCTTTCTTTATTTGGGAAGATATAGTTCTCGTTTGCCATGTATGGCAAAGGTTATCGAGTCCTCTACCTCAACTACAGTATATGCATGTACAATAAACTATAACCAATAAGTATATAAAATACATCTAAACGCTAAGAAAAAACATCTGAAAAGATGTTATAGTGCAATAAATCGGCCTCAAGACATCAATTTGTGTAAATAAGTGGAATACGTGTTAACTACAAAATAAGCTAGGCATGCAAGCTAAATTTATAAAATAAAATGATTCTGCCGGCATCCGACAGACATAATCATCTTTAATACAATATATTTAAAAATAAATAAATGACGATGTTGTTAATGTTGTTTAGAGACGGCTGAAAAATAATTATTCTTTACCCACCTCTCGTCACGCATTTGTTACAAAATGGGATTATTGTTCTTATCAAATTATCGACCCAATTACAATAAATGTAACATATGACATTTCAGATGTCATATGTCAGATCACGATATCATAAAATTTCTCAAATCATTTTACCTACATTTATAAAGACTTTAGACATTTATCGTTTCTACAGCCATGCCTTTTACATATAACCAGCCTAGTTTTTGAATGGAACACTACTACGTTGTCAGCCTTTTAAATCTGGTCTTTCTAAATTGTCACCTAGTTTTTTTATCATTTCCCCTTTACCCTTGTTGACTTTCTCTTTATGTACAACTAAAATAAGAGATAAAACGTCAACACCGCTAGAGATACACCTAAAACAAAGCATTAATTTCCGTTAATGCAATCGCATTGAATTGTTTGAATACTTTTAATCGTCCATGTTAGTTGGAAGTTACGTCTTACGTTTTAAATCATTTAACCCTCAACTATGCCCCTATTACACTTTCGTAAATATAGTTAATAAATGTGACTTTATACGTTTCTAAATAAATGTAGACTTCAAATTAAAACTGTAATGTAATACATACGAATACATATAACAAATATTTTATACTTTCAGAAACATTCATTTATATTATTTCTGCATTTCTGACACTTTTTGTGAGAGGTTTGTAATATTTTTTCTTTTATATTGTTGAAGTCACCGTAGTTTACTATTCAAGATTTGCAAGCACCTATATTATTATTGCCATTCAATGTACAACAGCTAAAGCGTACTTTACACTTTTATAAGAAAAAACATATAGCCCAGTCATATTAGGTAAAAAAAAGGGGTCAACCTCGGAATGAAAGATAATAAGCTGCAAATTGGTATGAACCTTTGTTTTGTCATTCTAAATGTTGTCTCAAAAGTCACAATCGTTATCGTGTCCGCGTCTCAAGATATTCAAGGTCAAAGGTCACAAAAATCGGTTTTTCGCGAATATCTGGCTTCCTATCGGTTAAATGAGATTTGCATTTATTATAAAAGTTGTAGGCTATAAAATTCCCTACAACTTTTGTTTAAACTTTTTTTTCATACGACCAACCGTTTTGAAGGTAGAGCGCGAAGAGTGCACATCGTACAGTCATATACGGCCTAATGCAAGGTCAAGCGTGAGTTATGGTTATCTATTATTTTAAATAAGTACATTAAATATTTACAAACACATTATGGCTCAGCAATTGTTGTTGTATTTGACGGATATTCGGACTATAGTAAAAATATTAAAGCACTGGAACAACAAAGAAGAACTGCTGCACTTTCAAAATCATATGAAGTTTGTTTTGACGAAACAATGGTTGTGCCAATCAGTCAAGAAATTTTTTTATCAAATCGGTCTAATAAAAAAAATTTATCGACATGCTTGTTGAAAAATTTAAAACTGTTAATATCACAACAAAACAAGCCAGAGATGATGCTGATGTTCTCATCATTGACACAGCTATTGCCTTATCAGAACATCAAAAGACTGCTGTCATCATAGGAGAAGATATCGATTTGCTCGTTATTTTAATTGGACGTACTCAGTCACATCATCAGGAATTTTTTTTGAAAAAAGTTGGCAAAGGCAATGTCAAAACACAAATATATTCTACTAAAAGTTTTGACCAATATCCTCGTACTAAAAAGCACATTTTATTTTTACACGCATTCAGTGGCTGTGACACGACTTCTGCGCTATTTAAAAAAGGAAAAAAAAACTGTTACTAGAGCATTGGAAAAAATTCCTGATTTAGATAAACTGGTGGAAGTATTTCAACAAGAAAACTGCCCAAAACAAACATTATTAGAAAAATGGAGTGCGCATCTTGTTGGCATTATATAATGCTCCAAAATCTGAGGACAACATTGATCATTTCCGCTACACGCAATTCATCAAATTTACAAAACTAAATAAACCTGTACAACTGTCAACACTTCCACCAACAAGTGTAGCAGCTCATCAACACATAAAACGTGTCTACTACCAGATTCAAACGTGGTTAGGGAAGGACTTAGAACCTCAAGAATGGGGCTGGATGCTTGAAAATGAAATCCTGGAGCCCATACGAACGTTATTACCTCCAGCACCAGCCGAACTACTAAACGTAATATTTTGCAATTGCAAAAATGGTTGTGGTTCCCGCTGTGGATGCAGAAAATCAGGGCTACAATGTTCTTTAGCTTGCGGCCAGTGCAACGGACAAGCTTGCCTCAACGCTTCACTGCATCCAAGTAATCCGATGAAGAAAATACATATGATCCCGATATTCTGGAAGGTTGGAGATGAACATGACAGATAATGAGGATGATGACAATGAATCGAACATTTTTGAGCGACAAGAAGAAGAAGACGACGAACAAGAAGAAGATAATTAGCTTCCATTTCCAATTTCATTACAATTAAAATCAACAAAGATACTTTTGATATTTGAACTCACATTTTGATAAATGTATATTATGCCGTATTTAATAATAAATAAAAATATGTGTAAAATATATACTCTTACTATCATTTTAACTTAAAATAAAACTAAAATATATAATCCAGAATTAATAATATTTTATACTTAAATAGTTAAATATGAATAATTATATATAAATAATCAAGTTACTTACTTTAATTAAATATAAATAATTAATAGTTAGTACATAAATAATAGGCATTGTTTAATAATTATAATTTCCAAGTAAATAATTGACTTTATAACGTACTGATAACCATAACTCACGCTTGACCTTGCATTAGGCCGTATATGACTGTACGATGTGCACTCTTCGCGCTCTACCTTCAAAACGGTTGGTCGTATGAAAAAAAAGTTTTAACAAAAGTTGTAGGGAATTTTATAGCCTACAACTTTATAATAAATGCAAATCTCATTTAACCGATAGGAAGCCAGATATTCGCGAAAAACCGATTTTTGTGACCTTTGACCTTGAATATCTTGAGACGCGGACACGATAACGATTGTGACTTTTGAGACAACATTTAGAATGACAAAACAAAGGTTCATACCAATTTGCAGCTTATTATCTTTCATTCCGAGGTGAAAGCCCTAATATGACTGGGCTAATAGAGCAAAATAGCTGAACTATAATAGTTTTAAGGTAAAGTCATAGTCGAGGAGAACAATCATCTCCGCTTTACCTGGGGCAAGTATTTTTTCCTGATTTTATTTTCACATCACATCACATCAACAGCCTACAAGAGTCCATTGCTAGACATAGGCCTCTCCTTAGAAAGGAAGTTTACGCCTACTATACTATACGTTGGACCGACGGGATTACTATTCGGTACCCAACACGAGTCATCATCGTCATCGACAGCCTTTACTAGTCCACTGCTGGACCTTAGAAAGGAGGTTTTGGCCTATTATACCACGCTGGGCAGACGGGTAGGTATAGGGTTTGTGTCAAGTTTTCATTCTCTTTGCAGTGCTGTTGTCCTGCGTAGTTTGCTCCCTTAGTCGCCTTTTTCGACACCCACGGAATGAATAGGGGACCCAACACGAGTCAGACATCCCCGAAATATACACATGACATGGCGAAATCAGTAAATCCTTTATAAATACTGATAAACATTGATCAAATAACCAGTACACATAATTCGACTAGTGCCATTAATGAACTCGTGTTTTCAGTAAACATTATTCAGAAACTATAAGCGTCATAACCATATAAAATAATCGGATACTCAAATGGTTACAACTTATACAACGTATCCTCAACCGAGTTCGGGAGCTAAGTAATTTTTATCAAACTAGGTTGGGGTCGGCTTTGTCTACTGTGATACGGCTGAACTTAGATTTTTTACGCGAAGCGGTTGCCATTAGACTTCCACAGTCCAGGTAACTATGAAAGTTCTGTAGAAAGACTGTTCTCGGACCTTTTAGTGGCTCTAATTAACCGTAACGATTGCCACAGATGTTCGTATTTATGGCGAACAGGACCGACGGCATAACCTGCTTTCGAGGAACGGATAACCTCGTAGTGCTAAGTTTAATTACTTAGCACCTATATTATATATAACACTATATATAGACTGAAACGATAAAATATGTAATTTAAGTTGTAACTAAATGAACTAAACATAAGACAAGTGTCAAATATCTGTCCTTTCGCACAATAGCTGATAGCTCAGTCTCCCTACAATGTATCTAATCAGTTAAGCCCGCCGGCATTTTATTATTTATACGCTTTGTTAAACTGATGTGTCGAGCGTCATTAAAATTTTCAACAAGAGTATTTTACTATGTCAATAGTTCGTCCGATTTTAACACTCGATACTTTGAGCTAAAAAAGAAACAGAAGAGAATACGAACAGAAAACATGCTCTTAAATTACTTGTTATTTCTACACTCATTTTAATAAAATATACATATCATATACAATCGTTGTCTACACAAAATTACATCGCAAGCCTTCGTGTCCATTAATTAGGAAAAGACTCACCCCATACCAAAATTGACCTTGTGAAAATTTCTTGGCAAGCTCGCGCTACGAAACCTATGTACCAACCGCAAGGGGTTAAGATAAATACACTGTACATAAATAAAGTTTCACATGAAAACATGATTATGTCTTAGGGATTAAGTTAATTCAATGCACTTTTTTCTTGCAAAAAATGCGCCAATGTAATTTAACGATAAGATTAATCAAAAACATGTAAATGGATAATTATAAATAATGAATTAAAAGTGTAGAAAGTGATCATTAGAAATGAGAAGAGCATACTGAAAAATTTACATACTGTGTAATTATTTATATTAGTATAAAATAAGTTATTTCTAATTTCAATTAATTTTTCAGCAGCTCCACGTCAAAACAGGACTCTACTTAATAGCAGGAGTGTTACTCAGTAAAACAAGTTGTAGTATGAAATTGATATGAAGCCTCGCTTTACTTACTTAGATCCAAGAGAGCGACATTTTCGATGGGTTGGTATGAACTTTCCCTGGTGACACGTTCCTTGAAGGCGCAGAGAGCCAGAGCCTAGCTTATGCGATGGTGAAATGGATGCGATGTTAGATGCGCCTTGTAAGATAACTTCTTTCACGGACTCTTTAGACCCGGTGCAGCTGCCGAGAGGCGACGGGGGCTCCAACTTTTGCGATAGTCTACAACAGTAATACATCGTAATAGACGAACAATGTGTGCCAGTGAGATACTTAACTTATGCAAAAACTTGGTGTAAAAAGAGACAGAATAAATCTGTAAAAGTCAAGTTATCGTCTGCAGTATTTCCGGACCGATACGACCTGTAAATTTTCAAGAAAAGTGCGTACTCCTTTCTCAAAGACCGGCAACACGCTTGTGGTAGTCGCTTTCCATCAGGTGACCCGTCTGCTCGTTTGCCCCCTCTACCATAAAAATATATACCTAAGAGTGAAACCAGGTCTGAATTTTTTTGTCTCTAATAGTCTCCTGTCCAAATAGTATCTTATAGATATGTTAGATAAATGATATTTATTTCTGTAAATCCTTTCAAATACTTTTAATTTAAATACAACTCGGACTTTACTGCTAGAAGGCAACATTTAACACTCAGCAACAATCTAAAGAAAATCATTTTACTTGGGTAACACTAATGATTCAGCACTACTTTCACAGATTCCCGCTCAAATCAAACATATGTTCGATTGAACATTTAATGTTTGATTTAATCTGGGTATTTCTATGTGCGATGTGTATTTAAAATGTATGTATGTTTACTATGGGTACGTACAAACTCTGGTTAGTTTGGGTAGAATATTATTATTATTAAAAAGTTTTACAAAATATCAATTATCAAAATATAGGCCCTCTTCGGGAGGGATCTGTAATAAAATCAAAACATGTTTATTTCATAAAATTCTTATGAACATTGTTTGAAATCATGTTAGACTCTAAAGTCATAGATCAACACACACAATAGCAATAGTCTGTTTTGTCAAATGTTTAGAAAAAATAAGTTAATCTATCACATTTCCCTGATTTATGAGAAGAAGTGGCAATCAACCTCTATTAACGAAACTTCCGACGAACTTTAATTACAAGAATTGGCCTTCTGAACTCACATGGACCGGGTCTTCCCCAGAGTAGGGCGCCTGAAGCCGGCGGTCGGTGTGGTTTTTAGTGGCAACACAACAGACTCTTGGCTCCTGCATTACCACGACGGCGATTTTCTACCCTTAGCCAAAAATTTAAGCAGCAAATAATAGCCACTGCGCCGTTTAACATGAATAATAGTATATTCGTGTTTTGCTTAGTGTAAATTAAGTTACTTACTTATACTGATCGTCCTCCAAAAACTTCTGAAGCTCCTCAATATAGCGCACACTGTTCAAATAGTTCCCTACGTGAGGCACTGGGGCAATATCGTATTCAGACGTTTGATATTTTTCGAGAGCTTTCAATACTACTGCCATTTTTGCAATACGATGAGGCGATCCCGCGGGATGCGCGATATCTATGTACACTAGATCTGTTAGGAATATTCCTGAAAACAAAATGTTATGCTTAAAAATAGTCTAAATTTACTTTAAAATAAACCATAAATAAACATATTTATATGACAACTGACAAGTACTGGGAGTTTTTAATTATTCTGATGATAAATAAGTAATATTTGATTGGACACTACAAGAGTAAACAACCAAAAGCTCGACTATGACATGTTTGTTATAATCAATGAACAATAAATCTGCGACCATAGGTTATTGTGGAATGAGATAAGCAAAACTAAGTTGTGTAGCAAGCGCCGTACAATTTTCTATAAAAATGTGAGACGTATGTGCGAGGCAAATGTGTTAACGGCAAAACGTGTATACAACGTCAGCTATTCAGGTACGCTACTAATCAGAAAAATAACATAGGGTTTCGCATTATCTAACTAGTTCAAAATAAGTTTGTATGAAAGAGCTCACGGTGATAAGTTTATTTAATTAAATCGATTATAAAAAACACCACCACCGTTACCCTTTTTTTTTTGTCCGTGCGGAAGTCCCCTCGGATACCACCTATCGGTGGCATATCGGACTCGAACCGACTAAAACCGCACACCACCATTACCCTAATCTCATAACGAGCAGCTCGGGACTCTTCCATGACATAAGAAATGAGCTATAATCAATATACTAGTTTAAAATACGCACTGTTTATGGTTTATTGAACTCTGATATTGTAAGCGTTATACAATAATGGTTTATGCAGTGATACAAAAAAAGGGTCTTACCAAGATAAGGTATGCATGGCAATGGAATACATTTTAAATATTCTCTCAATGCTGTCCAGTTGTCCTTTTCACCAAACAGTTCTGCAAGCTTATCAAACTGTTGTTTATCCTTCTTCGATAAACACGCCCAGGTTTTGTCAGCCTGTATTGAATGAGTACATTAAAAATAACTAGCTTTTGCCCGCGGCTCCGCCCGCGTGTATGTCGGTTGATGCGGTAAAAAGTTTGCCCCTTCTCAAGCTATAAGTAAAGCCTTTGTCCTTTCTCAAGAATCAAACTATCTCCATAGTAAATTTCATCTAAATCGGTTCAGCGGTTTAAGCGTGAAGAGGTTACAGACAGATAGACACACACACTTTCGCATTTATAATACTAGTATGGATTAATGTATGAATAACAATTATCGTTGGCATGTATCTTTTATAGTCACAGTTCATTATGGCCAGTATAAACAACAACTTTAAGGTTACACATTTGAAAGTTAAGAATGCATACAATAAACATTAAAATGCTTTGATATACTGCAAAATTCTGGACATTTGTCTGTGGAGTGATGTCCTGTAATTCTTAATTAGTTCTCTCTCACAAAATACACTTCTACCTCTGCTCATCCAATCAAAGGATATACAGTTAAGTTAAGGCTTACAGATGAATCAATTTCTATATATACAATACAAGTGCAACATTAAGTTAAAAATTTACTAACCTATATATACTAGCACTGTGCAATGCAGAAATAACAGCAAACAGAGAATGTAAATTGTTCAATTCATGTAATTTCTTTCCTACTTTTATAAAATGTGCCAGTATTTCTGCACGAGCCTTTGGAGACTGACCATTTAATATTTCTTGTACTGTCCAAAAACTGACCTGGAAACAGAATTAGTGTTATCTTACATACTCCTAAATGTTTCAGTGTACAATAAGAGGCACTGACAATAATTGATTTTGTGAATACTGTTTGAACAGAGTTACCAAAAAGTTACATGTTGTAATTCGGAAAAAATATTTATTTAATTCTTTATGCACATATTACAACTTAATTGTACAATGGCGGACTTATTTTTCTCAGTATTTCTCTCAGTGAACCTTTGGGTGGTGGGGAAATATCTGAGTAGGTGCACTAAAAATAAATTATTTTATTTGCTTTAAAAAGATAATAATAATAATTCAGGAGATGGACAAAAACAGCAGGACAGACATACATACATAAATATACTTGATGAGTTACATACATACATATATACACAAATAATATATATGATATATGTTATTGAAATATCTGTGATTGTTCTTTCTTACCCTGTTAAATCTTTTGGTGAATGCTACAACATTTGGTGCAACTGTTAACTTGTTCAATTTATTCCATCCACAGGTAGTCAATTCTTCAGACTTGATTGATTTAAAACAGGTAAATCAAGCAGCGTCAATTGATTTGCAATATCTTCAGGAGAGATGCGAAGTGCTGAGCAAACTATTTCATCCCATGATTGGTTGATGGATGATGCAGGTGGCAAACTGCTTGTTTTATATTGGTATACAGGATCATGCTGTCTGCTGCTACCATTATCCCCATGACTGTGTAAGTTTAAAGACCACATTTAAATATAAATAGTATAGTATATTAACTAATCTGTCTAATCTAAATATCTGAACTAATATTATTGTATGTTATTCCATAATTGTTATTTGAACATGAAGAAATCATTTCGGAACTCAAAATATTATGAGTAATTAACAAAAACTATTTTAATTTTTAATCTATTTTTTTTTCTTATTATCTGTACTTTGCAATTGAAAACCCAGTGATAAAATTTAGATTTTAGTAACTACAATGTATAATGATATATTTATTTATAAAATATAATTTATAAATCATACCCATAATTATAATAACATGCACAGTCATCTTTAGTAAAGGGTTTTTGGCTGTTCAAAGAAATGTTAGATATTTTTTTATTGTTCTGTTTACATGGAGGTTTATTTTCAAGTGGCCAATTTTCTTCATCTTCATGCTGAAACATCATTACTAAATATATTACACATTAACAAATGACACTAATTGACTATGTTATGATAGTTATCTAAAATAAATGAAATATTACAAAAATAATGGTATTACAAATACATATCATAAATAAGTTGAAGCTAGTATGAAAACCTAGGCCCCAAACACAATATGGAATATTTAAAAAAACAATTACTTGCATTTATTTATTCCTGAGGTTTGCTTAACTTGCTTGCAATGGCATATGTCTATCTCCTAAGGTTATCCTTAGGAGATAGACATATAGCTACCGATGGTTATCCATCGGTAGCTATTTTTGTCTTTTAAATATTACAATACAATACAAAATAATATTACAATATTACAAAAAAAGGGGTTATTTAAGAAGCAATTTTAAGCAATATATTATTTTTTCTTATACAATTAAATATGTTAGATATGTTGTGCATTTAATGTAGATTAAAATTGCTCTATACAGCATATTATTAAAATGAATGTTTACGAAGATATTATAGCTTTATAAAGTGGGCGCAACGGCGGTCGCTGCTTCGGGTGGCAGCGGAGGGCATGATTGGAGCGGGCCTATAAATATTGCATATAAAGATGTCCCGTAGTATATTCCTATCATAATAATAGTATATTTAATTACTCAACACTGACAACACATTTGTTGTAGCAGTATCTACATTGCACCCGTGAGAAGCCAGGGCAGATTGCTGGTTATTAATATAATATGCTATATCCCATTGTGAATTGGATAAAGTAACAGTGACATTCAAATCATATACTTTAGATTTGTGTTGTGCAGATAATAACTGCCCTAATATTTTAAATAATAATAACAATGAACTATAAATATTATGTGCTAGCATAAAAGCATGGACTTCAATTGTTACTAAACAAAACATGACATTATTATAAAATAATTGAAGATTGTCTTGTTTTTTCAAAATACATTCAATTATACATAATATATAAATGATTTGCTAATATTTACAATATACTGAAGCATTATTGGGCTTCTTGCCCATTAGCCCTATGCAGCCCTAAGATGTTATGCAATGTTTTTGCTATTCATTGTAAATTGTATAAAATGAAATTTTGCAAAAAATTTATATCCCAATCTGGTGAACTGTCTTTTATGATTCATCAGAAAAAATAAGGTTCTTTTATAAATTTTCACAATCCGTTTAATATAAATCAAGACAGACCATGAGTTCAAGAAAGCTCATGTTGAAGGTACCATTTCTTAATATCATACTCTCCCATTTATCAAAATTAACAGATTCTGCCCAGGGTAATAAATAGGTAAGGATAATAGATAAAGAAGTCTGTGCAATGAATTTAATAATAAAATAATAGTGAAATAGAAAATGTACCTCAACAATCTTCAGGACAGCTAAACTATCACTCAAAATATCCCGCGGCATGTTGGATTTACTACTGCATGTACCTACTATGATAAAAAAATACCACTGAGGAGAAATAGTTATAAACAAACAAGTAATTGTTGAAGAAGCTATCCACTTCATTATATTCAATTTATTTACAATTCGAACTGATAAGGTAATTTAGGAAGTAAGAAAACAAATATTGAGATATTTCTAATTACAAAGATTAATTGATTTATTGATCTTGTACTAAACAAGATTTGGAGACATAAAATATACGGGAAAATAATACTGACTGCTATATTACTGTTTTTATCAATTAAATAAATCAAGTTAGAGATTATTACTCTATTAAACTGACCTTTATATTAATCAATGTAAGATTCTTACTCACTTTTTTTATATAATTACTTTATTTATTTGTACTCACCATGGCATTCGTTGGTATATCCAACAATAAATACTTAATGTTTAAACTTATACATAATTATGTATTTGCTGCACCAATAAAAATATTAAACGAAAAATAATATATTTCGCTTTGCAAATTACGCCAAGAGTTGCAATAACCAAAAAACTCATTGACGTAAGAATAATATCCATCAAAAAAAAAAAATACGGCAAAATCTATTTACAATTATTTTGGTGTGTGATTGTATGTACCATTAGAAGTGTTTTTTCTAATTCCTAAATCCAAAATCTATTTGCTTCACCAAATATATTTCCTTTCCATAAAATTTTCTACACTATTCATATTTTGTATATCAGACTATAATGTACTTTCATATGTGCATTACAATCTGTTTAGTAATTTAACATATGGTACGTTGCTGTTGTTATCTATCTGGAAGTGGACCTTAATAGCGACGACACAGTTTTAACTAATATGGGTTACTTACACCCTTAAGTTGTAAGTATATTGTTTTCTTGTTCCCAATAAATATTATAATTACTTTTCTTTTTAAAATTTTGTATCACATGCTAATTACATTTGAAACATGTACATATTATACTTGTGGAGTAACTCTCTAAGACCGGAGGTCGATACTTTGATGAGTCAGCTGTCTATGCTCTGTTTTGGAGCGTGCCAGTGCCAGTGATGAGTAGTTCCAGTGGGTCGAAACTGAGTCGAGATTGAAGTCCGCTGATCCCAATGAGTCAGGATTTCGTTCGGTGAGCGGTGCTGTGGTGAAGTCCCCACATGAGTCGTGCTGCGTGTGGTTGCTGCGTAGTGGCTGGCTGCTCCTTAGACGGAAGAGAGATGCTCTTCTTAAGTGGACTGTAGGTGCAGTGTGCTGTGCCTAGACGATGATGAGGCGGTAGGGTAATCAGCCTGGGTCGGGTACTACCTGCAGGTCAGTGCAGGTGGCAACCGCTCCAGGCTGATTATCCCTGTTGCAACTAAGGTTGCTGGCTCTCTGAGACTAGATCACCGCTCATCGTTGTGGGGGAGTAAATATATATGTTGTTAATCGGCGTGAGAATTATTCATATCGTGATACAGGATTAGCAGTTACTCTGTAGTTCGGTGTGTCTCGGTTAGATTGCGCTGTAGTATGTTCATCGTTTCACCGCATATTTGCACTGCTTTGCTCTTCGTTGGGTTCGAGTTGAACGAGCGGCCACGAAAACCTTTACACATTGTTTTCAATATCATTCAAATTACATTATATCAAAATACAAAAGTTAAGTCCCAAAATTTTTGATTTCAGGTCTAATTTGGCTGGACTATATAGCGACTAAGACACCAGTAGTTAGGGCACCAAAGACAAGAACCTCCACACTTTACGAGCCGTGTCGCATAATTATTATTAATTTTATTAGTATTACGGTAAGTTGAAGCTTACACAGTCATCGTGATACAACGCGCGGTAAAAGCTCTCTCTACTTTCAAGTCTTCTTCCACTTTAGACAAGCCCATAATTTAACCTAAATTAGGGTATTTCAATTTCGTAAAATTAAACAATTTGTTATTTCTTTTTACTAAGTATTTATAACAAACTCTAGCGTCATTTTTTTTTTAAATTCTTTTTGGCCAGTAAATTACGAGAAATTACTAAAAGTACACTACATAATGAGGGTGGATCATTTTTATTTTTTTATTGTTAGTATAAAACATCAGTAACGGAATTTAATTTCTATATCGATAAAAATAACTCACTTTTGAAGTCTCTATTTTTGACATTTAAAATACTCACTTTGAAAATAACCTCAGTGAGACTTTTCTGAACCGAAGGCGAAATTATAAAGTAGTTTTTCCAGACATGGCTAAACCAGTAGATATGGAATTGAGAAAGGCATTCATGGAATTGCAACTAAAAATGGTCGAGACTAGTGAAAAAATTCAAATAATAGACTCCCAAATAGACATGTTGAAGCGTGTATTACAACATGTAGATGTTACTCAGCGTGAGATCAGTACATTTCCATCTGGTACTAAAACTTATGAATCCGTCGGCAGAATGTTTCTACTTACAAATTTAGATGAAGTCAAGACGAATCTTAAGAATCGAGAAACTCAACTAACAGCTCGAACTACAGAATTAACAAACAATAAGCACTATCTGGAGAAGAATCTAAAAGAAAGTGAAGATAATATCAGAGAAATGGTACAGCAGAGGAAGGAACAAAGTGATCCGAAGACCAACTAATACAAGAGTGCTTCTAATATTGTTTATGAATAGATATTGTAACGATAAATCTGCTCTTAATGACTAATATACTTGCTTGTGATGATTCTTTGAGCAATATTATAAGCCTATAAATGTCTCATTCTAATTGCAAGATTAATAAAATCTTATTTATATTTTGTGTTTTACTTGTGTTTAAAGTTGCTTACTACTATGGAAATGTAGAATGATGTGCTTTCCATTTATATTTAATTAATATCTAGTATTTTTCAGATAGCTGATAAAGCTCTTTTCAACACAAGCTTACAGCTTAGTGATACTTTATCAAGAATACCAAGGAAAAAGTGTATTGTAGTCATACTGTGACAACAACTTTAGGCTTAAAGGGTGAGAAGGCCTGCAAATCTGACATGCACACACAACTTATCTAGTTAAAGAATTGTATTTGCATAGAGTAACTGCTACATAATTTGGATGGCCACTATGATGACCACTTCACCCTAGAGTCTCCTCTTGTTGAGACTTGTTATATATTCTTATTATATGTAAAATATATATTTCGAAAACTCAAATAATAAAATAGTAAGAAGCAATTAAGTATACTGTCTGTTTATGATAGCACATATCACTGATACTACTCGTCTCTGTTGCCATCTAATTTTTGCAGGTACAAAAAGGGTAGTTAGAGCAAATAAAAACTGTTACAATAGAAAAAGTAACCATGCCGTTCTAAGATATTAGAAATTTACTTTAAAATTCTGGGTATTAGAATTATTAATTTAGATTTTTTATGTACTGCTACTATAAAAACCCTCATGTTCTGCTATTATTTTCTTTTAAACAAAGTGTAGATTCATGTAGTAATAACCTGGCCCAATAATAACAGATCCTGTATATCATAAAATAAGAAAAATGTATTGTACCTACATATTTGATATACAATTTGACACAAAAGCTGTGATCTAGTGAACTATTTTGACCGTAGATGCCGAGAAACAGAAATGAATATTTTATAACTAGACAGCACAAAAATTCAGTAGTAAATCCAAATATACTGATACAGGTTTTGCAGAACTTTAGACTACAGGTTAGTGATTTTCTCAATTTTTGCAAATGGTACACGCTAGTACAATGTATCGTTCTCTTGTATTAGGTTCTATACTATTAAATAAAACAGGTTAGTAACACCATTTATGCCTCGAAGCATCTGGACAGATTTTTTAATTTGTCTCCGACCTGAAAAGCACACTAACTGTTAAAATGTTTAAAATAAAATTCAAGAAAAAATTATAAAGAGAATAAATTTCCTCACTCTTTGTGTATAGAAGTGAACTAGGTAGAAAAACGAAGCTCTCAGTTCAAATGCAACTAGTTTCTTATTCATCATGCCATTTTGGAAAGTATTTTAGTAGGTACTAGCTGACTCGTGCGAGTTCATCTGCTTCTTTCAAAAGGAATAAATTCTCCCATTGCAACATTTTATTGAAACTAGACTTCTGTTGTTCATAGCATGATGTCATATTGAAGGTCCTCGATAGAAGGACTATCCGACACTAATTTTTTTTTATCTATTCAAACCAGTAGTTCCTGAGATTACACCGAACATCCAAACTCACAATCAGCAACAGCCTTTACTAGTCCACTGCTGGACATAAGCCTCTCTATAGAGAGGAGGTTTTGGACTACTATACCACGCTGGCTAGACAGGTTGGTATAGGGCGGATGTCTTAATAAAAGCTGTTCCCGGATCCCTCCTATTACAGGCGCAGAGTGGCACACCGTGTGGTTTTAGTCGGTCCGAGTCCGACACACCACCCCGCCGCAAACCCCGGTAGGGTGACGGTCCGAGGGGTGGTGACACTATGTATTCTTAATCCGTCACCACACGGAACCAAACCAAACTCACAAACAAAGAGGTAATCTGTTTTAATATTAGTTTAAGTATCTATACTGATCTAATCATGACAGGTAAATAATTCGGACAGTAGTCCCCCAAGTTCGAAATATTAGAGTATTCTTACAGTACTCGATATATTCCTAACCTGAAACAGGTTGTACACTATATTTTACAAGTAAGCAGTCAAGGGTAAATGAGGAATAATCTGATTCTCTTTATTAACACGTTGAGTATTTTCAAAATCTTTATTTTTACACATGAAGAATTGATTTTAATAATTCTTATATGAATTTCTTAATGCTAAGTTGACAAATATTATTATAATATTAACTGATTTAATTCTTAACGAAAATACTTATAGTGCTACAAACGTTGATCGTAAATAAAATAGTGAAATATTTACACAACAATCTAAATTAAGTAGTATAACGTAAAATTTAAATTTATATAATAACAATTATTACTTGATGTGACCTTATAAAATGGTATTAATGTTCAGTAAATTAAAGCTAAAGAAGCTTATAAGCATCATTAATAAAGATAATTAAATAATATTAACATTTAATATTTATATGAGTATAAATACCTTATGACAGTGTATTAAGACTACTTCTTAATAATGATAATAATCTACTTAATAACTTATATGATTTCACCAATTTCAAAACAATTGGTGAAATCATATAATAAAATCATAAATTTGCATCACTCAATTATTTTCGTCACTCAATTGGTTAAACGATGAAATGGAAATTAAATAGTGTTAAGGATCATCTTACTCAGGTATACAACTGTGACCATTAACATTTTCTATTTCTATAAAAGATTATAACATCAGTTAGATGTTAGCATTCAACGATGTATATGTTGCAAGAAGCAGTCCATCAACAGTGATCACAGGTTGTGTCAATACTATCATAGGAGTTAATAAGCATTTCCGTTATAGTCTATCAGAGATAAACTTGTCATGATATAAAATAACATTGCCACTATAATATAAGGTTAATAAGAAATAATTATAAAATATCTCCACAATAATGCTACTTTATCGCTACAAACAATATAAATTACATTTTCCTATAACAATTGTCACATTTAATGATTATTTACCAAGATTATTTTAAGGTTTCGCTATTCTACAGTGGATCTGTTTATAGCCATGAGGGTCGATTAATGTCGTAAGGTTGCCGGGCTCCGAGACTCGCCGGGTAGCCAGCAGGATATAGGCTCATGATTTGCGCACCAGTTTGACGCAGTAGTTCTTCTTGGTGACGCTGCAAATACTGTTGATATATAGGTGACGTCGGGTCTGTTCCAACAAACGGGTAAGCACCTCGAACTTGTGAATGTCCAATGAAACTATAAGAACTTGCAGGATGCGCAGAATTCTGATGGGCCGGCTTTACTAATTTCTCGGCGCTTGACTCTGCACTGGTGCGTTGCTGATGAGCAACTGCAGCAACCATATAATTTGCTGCCATTAATTGATGCTGTGGATTGTTGCGAAAATCTTCAATAGAAAAGCTGCCACTATCACCGTACAATCCGCTACTTAAAGCCATATTAGTTGAGGTCCCAAAATTAAATGCATTTCCTGGCAACATGCTCGACTTGACAGAAGACAAAACATCTGTGTTGCATGAAGTTGGATGGTAGGCTTGGCTACCCACAATCTGTGTTGCTTGTTTAACATCCGAGGTTCTCTTACGTTTATTCTTTGTTTTAATATCCATTTGCGATGATGGTATGCTGGACGATTTATAAACACTGTTATCCTTACTCATCGATATTGATGGTTGGGAATATATACTAACTGAAGTGCTAATTGGATGTACATCCGAAGAAATGCTTTTGTTGAACATTTGAGCCATTTGATACTTGTCATGGTACAAAGATGTGCTACTATTTGCAAGAGTGGACAAGTACCTTTCATCATTTGTGTATCTTTCCAGCATTTGAGGTATATTAGGCAAATTACGCAAACTGTCGAGTGGGTGCGACGCTGGAGTACTGTAAGGAGTTTTGTAAGGATTTGACCCTACCAATGGATGATTTTGTACAAGTTTATCGGTTTTCTGTGTTTTGGTATGAGTATCTATATTTTTGGATAAAACATCTGTATCACTTACTGAAGACGAAGTAACCATATGGTCATTTTTAAGAAGTCCTCGGGGGTTTGGTATTCTTAATTCGCCCGGCAGATTCTGTTGGAGTTCTTGAGTCCTTTGGAGACTTGGTCTTGGACTAGCGTTAAATGAATTATACTGTTGATGCTGCAAGTTTTTATTATATGAGACTGCATTAGAATTTGCAACATTTATCTCATTTTTCAATTTTTCGGCAGCTGTTGCACCATAAGATGTGGAATAGTCAGACGGAATTAAATCTTGTTTACGTATCTGATTTGACATTTTCCAATTACCATAATCAAGTGCAGTACTGGAAGGAACAGAACTACAAGCATACAACTTTTTATTGGCCATATCTATATCACTTAATGAAAAGTTACTAATACCTTGTACTCCGGCCATCGCATCGTATTGACTATGAAGTGCATGTACCAAATTTTGATTCAAATTCATTTCATGTTGTGATCTATCCTGACTGTGCGCAGGAGGTATAGGCTTCTGCAACGTCATTTGGAGAGCTTGGGTATTTAAACCCAAGTTAATGGCAATCGCATCAACATCATATCCTTTATGTGAGTTTATACTCGATTTAGGAAAATCTCGCGATAAATATTCAACTTCATGAGTATGAATGTCGTTGGTACTCCTTCTCTCATTTTCTACACTTGGGTAACCCATATTAACCATATCAGCTGGTTTGTTCTCAATACTAATGCTTTTCTTAGTATTTTGTAAGGAGTCATTGTTATCATACTTGATATTATTTCTATTTTCTGCATAATCCGCAGCAGTTTTGTCACGTAAGCTATTTAATTTAGCCATTTCAGATTTCTCACTTAAAGCCAAAGCTATATCATCTACTGATGTTTGTGGTATTGAATGTAAATTGGAAGGCAGCTTTGCATACTCAGTTTTATTAGATGCCGATCCGGACATTTCTTTAATTTCTGGATCTTTTGTAATGGACGTAGGGGTATGTTCCGTTTCATTATATGTTCTTTTCTTCACGGGAAACAGTTGAGGAGTTTTTGAATCTGCTGTTAATGGTGTAGTGCTAGATACAACTGCATTGGCTGACGTCGATATTTGCGGAGAATGTTGTACTTGAGAATAATTTGCAGTTGTTACCTGTGAGTAAGGAGAGTAAACGGGGGAATATGGACCTGTATATTGATTTTGTTGGTATGGCTCTTGAGCTAAGCAAGTATAGTCTTCATGATTTCGATTTGACTTATTTACCGTAGGAGTTTTCGACGTATCGTAAAATGGAGGTGGATTTTGATTGTAAGTAGGAAGGGGACTCTTGGTGTGATCTACAAAATAATTAGGAGTTGAAGAGCCCGTGATATTATTGGATGCGTAAACATGTTGGGAATATGGAGAATATGGTGACTGTGGGGCTTCCCTTGGACTGCAACTTTTTTCGGGACTACTTTTCATTGACGTTGTGTCTTGATAAAACCCAGCTCTTACTGTACCATTTATTATGGGATAAGTAATCTTTTGGAAGTCCTCAGTCCTCGGCGAGGCTGGTGATCGCAATAATGGAGAAGTGTGTGACATTTGATGTCTTGGTGAATCGAGATCTTGACTGAAGGACGATCTCTCAGAAACTGAACTTCCTGTGCTGGTCCTTCTTTGCCTTGGCGTAGTGCCTACATTTGGCAAAGGACTATCTCCTCCTTCGGGATTAAGAGTGTCAGGACCTGTTGGTGAATCATATTTAACAGGATTTTTCGGACTGCATGGTTTGGCATCATTGGTAAGAGTTTCAGTCACCTTTTCTGATACTTCCGAATCAACTTCCCCAACTTTCTTTTTCAATATAGGCGCTGGAGTTATATTTGTCGTAGTTTTTGGCGCTCCAAAAGCTTTAAACCACGCGCTAAGGTTGGGCGTAGCTTTTTCCTGACTTGGTTTCGTTGGTATTTGTATTTCAGTTTCTACTTCTGCGTCTTTTTTGGTCGCTGGAACAACTAACTCTTCAGTTTTTTTCTCAGATAGTACACCTTCAACTTTTTCTTCTTTCTTCTCTGTCTCAATGACCTTGGTAATATTATTCTGATCTTCTTTTTTTCCTTCGTCATTTTGCGCAAAATTGTGGTCATTACCCAAAGTAAACTCAACTGTGTGTAAAACAGATCCAAGGCTAAGTTTTGGGCTAGGCTCTTCTGCTTTTTGCGAGTCTCGCACTTTGTTTTGTGGGCCTAGAGGTGTGACTTCTTCTGTTTTTTCAGTGTTTTTATTAGACATATTGGTGAGCAAATTGCCCTTACTTTTGCCTGGCTGAAGTCGGTCTATAGTTCTTTGAATTTCTCTCCGTTTTAACAGTTTCGGTTCACGCGACGATGGTCGTTTTCGAGAAATCTCTTTCCGAGCATGCGGCTTTTCGCTTTGAGAAAGGTCATCATCTAGACGACTATTATCATGCTCTTCAGTAGAAATTGTTTGAGCTGGGCTGTCACAGGGAGAGCTCATGGTTGACCCTTTAGGGGCGTCATCGAGCCACTTACTGATATCTTTTACAGCTTGCTCAAGCGCCTCAGATGCAGATTCATTTTTGGCAGAATTCTTTTTGTAACCTTTCTTAATAAAGGATTTCACTGTTGTTTGACTATCTGATGGATCATCTTCAGATTCTTCTCTTATTGTTAAATCATTGGTATTGCTTGACTCAGACATTTTGTCTGCATTACTGTGATTAACCGCAAATAAAGTATTAAAAAGTGACCTGTCTTTATATTTTTCATTTTTAGCTTTTAGTTTTTCGATGGTTTCTCTCAACTTTTGATTCTTGTCTTTTTCAGGAATATTTAAGTTTTGTTTTTGTTTATCGACAGTTTTTTGTTTGTAATCGAAGAGTGATTCCCAGGCATCCTTGTTTGCATGTCGTCTCCTTTCTTTTATTTTGTCGTATTTATCCTTTACAAAATCGGAGTCATTGAGTTGATCTGGTGACTCTGTCTGGTCCAGCTCACTTGGCGAAGGCGTCGGCGTATGTATCGAGGGTAATGGGCTGGCACTCCTACTTCTGTTAGAGCTCTCTAAGGATTCTTGAGAGGCACTCCGTTTGAGGACTTCTACAGGTTCTGGGTCGTGGTGTTTGGCCTTCTTCTTCTTTTGTTTAGACTTCTTCCCTTCCTTATCTTTGTTCTTACTATGTTTTTGCTTTTTGCTGTGTCGTGTTTTTGTTGATTCAGTATGATCTGATTTATGTGAGTCTTTTTTGTGATTTTTGGAATGTTTACCGTGACGATGATGGCCTTTGCGTTTCTTCTTTCCTTTGCCCTGTCTATTTTTATGAGATTCTTTAGTCTTTTTTGTTTCTGGTTCAGGTATATCTTCTTCTTGTTCTTCCTCTTCTTCTTTGTCTTTCTCTTCAGGTTTCTCTTCATGCACTGCATCTGATGAACAAGATTTCGGATCGCCTGAAACAATCAAATCTTTAATTACATGTACTGTCGGTAAGTTAATGTATATTTCTTCGATACGCTCTGTAGTCTAAACGTCCTGATGGATTTTGGCTTGGGCGGTGTCGTTAAATTCTTCTTAATTGTGTAAGTATTTTTCACATATGAATATTATAAAAATTGAAAAAAAAATGAAATATGTAATTTTTTAAGTTCCTATACACTCGCGTTCATGCAATAGGGTCTTCTTACTATTTTTTTTTTTATAAAACGTTTAATAATCAGATTAATTACTTATTGCAGCCATTCACAAAGTAAGAGAAGTCTGTACTTGCAAATTTTAAAGATTCATCTAGCTCATGTAAAGTTAGATGTTTATTGCTAAATGACAGCGCTTATGAGGTTTATTTTATAATATTTAATCTAACAAATTCCTGATGATAATATTTACCTGCATCAGAATTAGATTTTCGTTTCTTCCTTTTATGGTGACTTGGAGATTCATTTCTTTTCAATTTATGTTTTCTTGAAGGAGTTGGTAATTGATATTCGACAGCAATTTCTTCGTCAGAAGATGAAAGCCGGTGTATATATTTTTCAGTCAAGCGATCAAACGCTGTTTGCAAATTATCGACCATCACTGTATACTCTATAAACAAAATATATTATGACAATAATGCAAAATTGACTTAAGGAATTCAATAACATATATGACCAATTTATTTTAACCTACCATTATCTTGGCCATTATACAGGCGACAGTTGTTAACAATAAGTTTAAAATCTGCTTTAAACATTGAAAAGTCTGTGTAATAACCACTATCGAGACGTTCTTCGATTTTGCGCAAATCCATTGGGCGTCGTATAACTGCATAATAATTTGGTGCATATTCCTCTTCTACTGGATCCATAAAAGGCCAGGCATCGTCATGAGCAGTAAGCTGTTTCAGGACCTTATACATATCTGTCTGGATATCCTCCTCTGTTTGTCCAAAACTAGAAATACAATTCAAATATCAAAACAGCTTCATTAAAAACCTGTCTTAAATTATTAGCATAAGTCATTTTAAGAAAGTACAATAAATAAACAAATTTTGATGAATATACTAAAACTTGAATTGAAAATATATTTACATTTGTGACGTCTTTAATTTCTTTCGTGTGCTACTGACAGGCTCGTCATTGTCAGGTATCACAATCTGGCCCGTAGCAGATGCTAGTGAATTGTTAGTTTTTCGACCAGTTTTAATAAGCGGTTCTGGTGGTGGTTCGCCTTTTTGAGTGGAGGAGGAGTTTTTTGACCGCTTCTCTTGACTTTTTGATTGTTTTGACACTTTCTGAGGCATTTCTTCCTCTTCTTCTTCGTCGTCTTCTTTTTCTTCTTCGTCTTCGTCTTTCTCTTCTTCGTCGTCTTCTCCTTCACCTTCTTCAACTTTTTCTTCGTCTTCTATTTTTTCTGCCTCTTCTTCGTTTTCTTCCTCTTCTTCTTTTTCTTCCTCCTCTTCTTCTACTTTGTCTTCGTCTTCTACTTTGTCTTCGGCTTCTAGTCTCTCTTCGTCTTCTTCTTCTCTTTCTTCGTCTTCTTCTTCCTGTGCACTTACTGAACTATCTGACGAATCTGAAGAATCTGATCTTAATCTGGAATAAAAGAAAGTCAATTTTATAATACGTCAATAGTTAATTTTTTAATGCAGTTTCTTTACAGCAGTTTAATTTCTGTATTAAAGCAGTCGTCAGGGGTTTTACAGTAAATTCAAATTTAATATCTGACTAAATGTAAACTAAACGTATGTAGGCGTTTCGCCATTACAATAAATTAATTAGTAGAGATTAATCTGAAGCGCATCAAAGAAAATAATAATAATTAATTATTATCGACCCTTAGATTAATTGCTAAGAGCCTCGACCAACATCTTCAGAGGCTCGCGTCAGACAGTTGGATTAAGGACCTGATGCAGAAAGCAGTTCTTCTCGATACGGCACGTATTGTGAGGAGGTTTCTGTCTCTGGGGTCCAACCACCGATATCTTGGTCCCTGTATTTTGTATTCTATATATTTTTAAATGTACTTTGTTGTACATAAATATATTTAAAAATGTAATTTATAAGTATATTTTTAATGAAATAAAGAGAATAATAATAATATTTATTTAGATGAGTAAAATAATTTATAATAATGGTTCTCTAATTTATAAATAAAACACATTTGTTGTTTGTTTGCCCAAACTAGGTTGAAGCTGTGTCTAGGGCGTAGAAATGCTTATTTTTTCAATATAAATCGACATAACTAAAATTTTAACTATAACATTTTAAAAGCCTACACAAGAAACTAGCAACACCAGTGATAAAAGTGAGTCAAAAATAATGCACTAAGACCATTCAGCAAATTTTTTATTTACATATTTTAAGTAACTGCTCACTTTATTCATATGACATAATTTGTTTTTAGATCTAACATAATTTAATTTATAAAAACTTATCTCTCGATTTAATCTATTATATAGAAATGGACCTACGTCGTCACAAAATAAGAAGCCCGTTTTGACATTTGTCATGGTGGCGTAACTAGTGATTGTAGTTAAACCGCCGTAAGCTTGGCCCTCCTGATGGTTTGCGGGACGCGGGGCGGGTGATGCGCTCGGCTATACATGACACGATGTACTAACTCGATATCTTCAGATTTTTCTGTTTGAGATTTAATCTACACACGATGTAATAAAAGCGAATTTATTTCCATGTATTATAATGTCAGTATATTGTAAGTTTTTATGATTAATTGTAAAATTTAATACTGTAAAATAATTTTAATAAAATCACCTTATCTTCATCATGTAAATTATATTCAGATACAATTTAAAAATTAAGTAAAATAATAAATATTCTTTATTAGAACTTTAACAGTAGAACCTCTGTAAGCCGAACTTCAAGTTTTTAAATCTTTTTGTGACGCAGAGTCGGCAGATTATCCATGTTGCAAAATAATACCGTGTGTAGCAGTCTTAAGAAAAATAACACGTACAGCCATACTTTCACGTCAGTCACTGCCGGCGGACAGCGACGCACTAGCTAATTGGTTGAATGCACCCCCGCCCCGCGTCCCCCAAACCATCAGGAGGGTCAAGCTTACGGCGGTTTCACTATAACCATACGACTCGATGCACGATACTTACGATAAATCGATTCAGGCTTGTAGAGTATTTGATTGATTTGACTATATATCACAAAGTGCATTGGATTTAAGTTATAATTAGAACATTATTATACATACATACTTAAACTTTAATGTTATAGGCAATTTGAAATGATACAATGGAAAGAAATGTCAATTTGTTTTTAATTTAAAAATTTAGTTCAATCACAACAAAATCAAGAAAAGTAAAATCAATCATTTTCTTCTGATGACGAGCCAGATGAGCTATCGTCGTCTGTATATATTATTATTTCATTTTCTATAATATTATCAATATTGACGTCTCTATCATAATCTTCCTTTATTATTTTTCGCGTCTTTTCTACCACTTTTGCCCAATCTTCTTTAGTTATTTTATCACAAGCTTCTTTTAACAATGTCATCATATTCTTAGTGGAGAATGGTGGCTTTTTATTATGACGTGCTGCGTATCCTTTGACCTGAGCCCAGATTAATTCAATAGCATTGTACTGACATTGGTACGGCGGCGTTCTTATCAAGTTGTGACCATATTGAAGTGCCAATTCATCGATTTTATATCTTAATTTTGCAGGTTTATTTTGTTTTAATAATTCCAACAGTTCAGCTTTCAATAAATTCATGTCAGGTTCTACGCTTTTTCTTTGTAACCACGCCACTAAATCTGCCTTTTTGCTTGCTTGAGTAGGTGCCTTATCTATTTGAACTGAATGGTAAGGTGCATTATCCATAATTATTGTGCACTGTTCGGGGAGGTTTATTAACAACTTAGTAAACCACTCTAAGAATTTATTTGCATCCATTTCTTCGTGGTATTCTTTTGTACTTTTGGACTCGAATGCGAGTAGAGCACAAAACCTCCCCCGGCTGGTCCGGCATGGCAGATTATTAGGCGTCCACCCTTACCCTTGGCACTTTTGAACAAGATGCCTTGGTATCATCCGTCCATGACTGTGGCACGGTATGATTCGAGTTCAGCCAAGTTTCATCGATAAATATGACATTATCCCAATTCGTAATTTTGTTCATTGGCCTCAAGAATGATACTCTGTGCAAAATTATATCGTATCGTTCCATCATAATTTTCCTCTTGTCGGTTTTCTTGTATTTGAAACCAATTTGCTTCATAATTGTTATTAAAGATGTTGCACTGCCACTAAACAGGCCAGCCTCTCTTAGTGATACCACCAACTTACTTACAGTTGGGTACTCACTTCTCGTGTAATAAGCATATACGTGGTTTCGAATAGCATCTGCGTCAAATGTGTCAATACCTGTTACAGGCTTGCTTTTCTTCCTCTTCTTATATGTAACACATTTTCTTCAGTACCGGAAGACCCATACTTTTCCTTCAAAATGGTTCGAATAGTTTTTTTGCCGATTCCAAGTGCTTCTGCTATGCGATCTTGCACTTGAGTTACGGGTAATAATGGTCCACCATTAACTGATTCGCGTTCGAAGTATTCAGTTAACTTCACAACCAATTCGCGTCATTGGCTGTTCATTGTACGTCCTCTTTTCGACATGTTGAAACAGAGTTTGTACAATATAACAACAAACACCAAAATCGAGTCCAAATCGCTATATGTCTAATCAATGTCCGGAATAGAAGAGTCAAGGTCAACGTGATAGTAAACAAAAACAGTCCAAAAGCAAAGCCGAGTCTAGAAAAAATATCAAACATAAACGAGCGCACAAGATGTCGAACGAAAGACTGCGCAGTACGCGGTACGCGCATGGATCACGTGCCGCTTGGTCATAAACAAACCATTCTATAGGTACATAGAGAAAGGAAACAAATTATGTACGGCTTTGATAATTCTTTTATAGACTGGCTTTTAAGGACTGTTGTCAAATGTGACTGTTGCAAAATGAGACATGACGTTTGAGACAGAAAAATGAGGATGAATTATTTTTTTCAATATCATGATGAAATGATTTGGTTAAAAAACCCGGAGTAGACACTCCGGGTTTTTTAACCAAATCATTTAGTATAATATCAAAATATTCATATTAAATATCAAAATAAGGCTAAAACTATATGTGATCAGATTTTGTTTTTATATGTTTAAATATTAAATAATACACTAATTACACATTTATCTCTTTTTTTAATGTAATTTTTGTAAACGATTTTCAGAAACTCTATTTTATTCGGCCATAAAACGGCGTTTTAACGGTTACAACACTACGGCAACCAACCCAAAGACATGACATTGTAGTAAAGTCCTGTCGGAATATTAATCAACGATTAATTCATGTTTATGAGTGCATTTTTTCAATATAAAGTTAATAAAAGATAGTGTATGGGTAACATAGTAATTAAATAGGATTATGAATTTGATTTTTCAATTTCTTACATAGACGTACATACAAAGTTATCGCGGCATGTCAAATGAGAAACGTCAAAACGGGCTTCTTATTTTGTGACGACTTTAGAAAAGAAAATAATCTATTAGAAACAATGAACTTTGATTGTGAGGCACAGACTATATCTTTCCGTCTTTTGTTAGAAATATCAGCGTGATAGGTAAGCAATGTATGTTGTTTTAGTAATGTGTGATAAATGAAAATTTGACGGACAGTCATCACCTTGAGCGATTTATATAATATAGTTGTGGGAAATAGGAAAGGTGGGGGAGGTGGCTACTTTTAGAATCCTCCTTCTCTTTTTACACTTTCAGCTCTTTCTAGAGGCAGTATAATCGTTTTAAGTGTTCAAGATGCATTAGTGTAATTTGCGAATGGTACTTCACTTTAATTTCATTTAAGTGAGCGAAAACAAGTTGACGATGTAGACCGTGCTACCTCGAAAGTGTACTTCTTAGTGGTTTTTTAACCACTAAGAAGTACAAGGTTAAATATACACGGTTCACTACCTTAAACGGAAACTGGTGAAAATCATTATAATGGTTAGAGCAGCCGAGTTAGATCTGGTGCATGCCACCAAAATCCTTAGGAAATACTATCATATATATACTACTCTATCATATTTATATCCTACATTGATCAATTATGTAAAAGTCTCGTACCTGTTGCAAATGCAGTAGAAAAATTGGATTTGGATTCACTGGCTGTACATACATTTTTTTTAGAATTTTTGTGTCTGTCTGTATTACAGAATACAGACAGACAGAATACAGAATAAGAAATTATTCTTATGCGCCAAATGCAAAAACTAATTAATGAATTTGGATGGAGTTTTCACAGTGGTATTGCTAGTATTTACCTTAAATCTGGTGGATGTTTTAACCTCGTGTGCTACCTAGAAGCCGAATTATAATATCTATAGTAGGGGAGCCCTAGAAGGGATTGCGGGATTTACTCGAACGTGTCAGATTAAGATAGGAGGAATACCTTACACCTAGTTGAGTACCTCCACCATACATGAGGCCTATATATTATAGGAGGGATCGTATAGGGCAGCCCATCAGATTAGTTAAAAAAAAACGATGGCCAAAAATACTCGAGCGTGTAAGATTAAGGTAAGTTAAGTCAATTACATGCACATTAGTGTGTATCTAACAAACACAGACGATTTGAGCGTATCATAAAACAGTGGGAGGGTCACAAATTTCCAAAAAAAAACACATTACCTCGACATTTCTTTTTTATTTTGAAGCAAACAATTGAAGAAATCATCTTTAGATATCTACACTGTCACATTTTATAACAAATTAAAATATTTCAAACCGTCAGATTAAAAATACCCTGCAAAATTATTGTCAGATTTTTGGCAAGTATGAAAGGAACATCAAGTTGAACCGTCTGTATGAAATCTAGCACTGTCGGGTATATCGAAATGGCGATTTTTCAAATTGATAGTCAATTGGTACCCAAGCTGGTAGTGAATTATCGAAAATGCAGTCTGCAACTGCATGTTCGATAATTGGCTACCAGTTTGGGTCACTTTAAAATCGTCAGACCTTTTAATGGGAGCATTTTTGGAGTCCAAATAACATATCCCCAAAATATTTTTTTTCGATTTCCTTTCCTTAAGTTTTTGAAAACCTGTAGAAGCTTTTCCAACCGCTGAAAGTGGAAACATTTTATGACTTTTATTCATTCTATTGCCTAATCTTTCAAATGCAATAGGTCCCCATGACGCTCGAGTAAATCCCTATCCCTACTACTATCTATACATTTGAAAGATGCACTTCACCCTCTTCGCCCAGTCACAGAAAGTTAATTAAATTTAGCAATTATTGGACCTAGACCAGCACAGAAGGTGTCAGGACACAGCGTAGGCACTAAACATTAACCACATGACAGTTTGAAATTATCTTACTAAGAAGCCCGATGTTCGGGTGCCACATCAATGAACTTGCAAATTTGCAAAGATTTGTTACCCTTCAGTGATATACTGCTGCAACGCAACGAAATTTAACTATACTTTACAAGAAAAGAACAATAAATTGGGGAAATACGAGAATTTCAAAGCAAACGATCATAGTCGTAGGCTGGTGATCCCTCACAAACAAATTTAAAACCTGTAATGTCAGGCAGCGATAAAATTGATGGTATGGCTTGGAAGAGAATTAACAGCCGTTGATATTTGATGACACCATCAATTGAGCCCTGCACAGTGCACAACGTGACCGTTTGCTTGAATGAAACAATCAAAAAAGGGCGGCCAAAGGTTGTAAATGTTGTGTTCTTATTGTTTAAAGCCAATAGTTTTATAGAATGTAGTTTCATATAAAAAAATCTCATATTATTATTTTCATTTCCTAGAATGACAAATCAAATGTTCTTTATTTATTTATGTTTTACTTCAACTTAATTTCTGAACATGACATTACAATCTGTGTCCCCCAAAACCGGGTTGATGGTTTGACTGCAGGATTGATTTGATCTTTATCCTCATATTGTTTTGTTAATATATAAAGTTGTTAAAACGAAAAACATTTCTCTAGTTACAGTTTCTAAACGTTACAATTTGACAAAAGAAATCCTATGAAATTACAACAAATACAATTTTTTGGGAACGCTTGGGGTTAGAGGGTCGCAGTTTCAACCTAACCTACTTTTTTGGTAACAAGTCGTTTCTGACGGGACGGGTAATTCTAACTTAACCTACTATTCTACTCGCAGCTCATTTCTGATGGCGATTTGTCAACTGTTAGGGTTGAAGTTCTAGCTAACCTACTTTTTCTGGTAGCAGCTCAATCCGCATGGCGATTCGTTTTCTGGTGGGGTAGCAGTTCTAACATACACTACTTTAACGATAGCAGACGCTTCAATAACTATAAAATTAATTGTTGGAGATGATTATCATTATCTCCCGTACAAACCCGACAAGTATATATTTTATAATTTGATTCACATAAAGCTCAAAATGATTCCAGCTCATTCTCAAGTTGCCGAGGGTTGTTCTAAGCAATAAGGCCGCCCTCTATACGTTATCTTTACTGTTCATTTTATAATCTCTGTAAAAGCCTGGTGTACATATGAAGTATTATATAGTGTAGTATTTAGAAGTATTATGTAGTACATATGTAGTATCTATATATCTGTCCACCTTCAGTTTGCAGATGACATCATCCTAGTAGAAGTGTCGTTGGAGTAGCTAAATGAGACGCTGCACAGCCTCTAGATTCCTAATTACATGTGTCTTAGTATGGCTTGATAACCGCCCAACATCGCGTCGATGTTGGGCGGTTATCAAGCTCGGTAGAAACAACTTTAAGAAAGATACCACCAGGATGATAATTAGGATGACAGTAAACTGGTCTCATCAGCCCGAGGACCGATGGCCATTGAAGCAAACGTGTCCTAGAATGGAGACCGCGAATCGGTAAACAAAAGTTAGGAAGCCTTTTAGCTAGATGGACTGACATCTGGAATACATTGGATGCGAAAGGCGGCAAGCACAATGTTATCATCAAACTCATTGGAAAATAATTTGGCTAGCAGTAAACTGCAATAGGTTAATTGATAATTATATTTTAATCAAATATTTATATAAATTATTTTATATCTTTTGAGACAATAAAAAACAGTAAACTTTTATAAAAAGTTTAAAGAATGAATTCTTTAACGTGTTGAAATTTTCTTTCATATACGAGGGGTGATCAATAAGTAATGATAATCGAGTATTTCTAGAACGCACAAAAACCCAAATTATTTTTTTTCTGCTTGCTTATATATCCACTACTTCAGCTTCAAAAAAATGTATAAATAGGACACCATTACCGGGAGATACATTCATTTGAATACGAACTGTCGAAGAGAAAACATCAAAATGGAGAAAAATGAAATAAGAGCTGTCATCAAGTACCTCTGCCTGAAAAAAATGTCTACCAAAGACATACACAGCGACTTAGAGGAAACATTGGGGGAGTCTGCTCCTCCATATTCCACAATCGCACGCTGGGCAAAGGAATTTAAGCTGGGCAGAACCTCCACTGAAGATGAACATCGCGAGGGACGCCCTTCCACGTCCCTTACTGGAGAAAACGTCAAAAAAGTGGAAGATATCGTGTTGGCCGATCGAAGGGTGACCGTAAGGCTGTAGCTGAGGTCACAGGGATCTCCTATGGCAGCGTTCAAAAAATCATTGTCAACAAAATGCATATGAAAAAGGTCTCTGCGCGTTGGGTACCGAGAATGTTAACCGACGAGCAAAAAAAAAAAACGAGTCGACATTTCGAGGGTGAATCTTCAAAAGTTCCAGGCCGATAAAGAATTTTTTTTGTCGCGTTTTGTGACCATGGACGAGACCTGGATCCACCACTTTGATCCTGAAACCAAACAACAATCAATGACTTGGAAACGAGCTTCCTCACCAACGCCGAAGAAATTCAAAGTGTCAAGTTCAGCGGGAAAGGTTATGGCGTCTGTTTTCTGGGATGCAGAAGGAATTATTATGGTGGAATATTTGGAAAAGGGGGCCACTATAACAAGCTCTTACTACGCAGGCCAAATAAGAACATTGCGAGAAGCTATTAAGTCAAAAAGACGCGGTAAACTGCGCGCTGGAGTGCTGTTTTACCAAGACAATGCCCCGGCTCACAAAGCCGCAGTTGCGATGGCTGCCATTGAAGAAACGGGGTTCGAACTGCTCGAACACCCTCCCTATTCGCCAGATCTAGCTCCCAGTGACTTCTACCTCTTTCCTCGGCTCAAAGAACACCTCCGGGGCAACAAATTTGAGGACAATAGTGAAGTGATGGCCGCAGTAGAGGCATTTTGGGAGGGTCAAGACAAAGAATTTTTTTCTAAGGGAATCATGGGCTTAGAAAAAAGATACACTAAATGTATTAACTTGCAAGGAGACTATGTTGAAAAATAAAATACTTTTTTTAATCTAATAGTTCTGTTTCATATTGATTATCATTACTTATTGATCACCCCTTGTATTGCTGGAAACCCCGAAGGCACAGTTAGAATGGAGTCCCTAGGTCCCTAGGAGATAATTAAATCCCTATACTCAGGTCTACAGTCCCCATAAGTGGTGAAAAATCAAACTTCTAAGTTAGTTTTATCCCGTAAGAACGCATTTTTCGACACTCTCAAGGGAATCAAAATTCATAGTAATATGTACCTCCAAATATGTACGGAACCATCGGTGGACAAGTCCGACTCGCACTTGTCTGGACCTTTGTATTAATATTTTTAAAATTTATTAAAGAAAATTTTGTTTGCTTGTATTTATTGTACCCACACACGTATTTAATTCATAAGTCTGATGTTCTTAAATTGAGGTTGTTTTAAAGTTACATATAAAGAAATTACTGTATATTATATGTTACTTATAACTACAGTGTATGATTGGTTTTAATTACAATACTTTAATTATAATTATTTAAAAAACAGTAAAGATTAGTTGTAAACATTAAAGTTTAAGATGTTTCAATTGAACTGGAATGAGTTGATAAGATTTTTAATAAATAATACCAAAGTATATACTTAAGTTAAAGCTGTAATCAAATTTACCTGGATCTCTATTAGGATAAATCAATTTCAAAATTGATTAGAGTGATGATAATCATTATTAGACATATCAAGTTCTGTGTATATAATACTTATAGTTATATATCCAACTATATAATTTTACTACTTTCTAAGGAGAGGCCTATGTCCAGCAGGGGCCTACTAAAGGCTGTTGATGATGATACAACCATATACTTAGTCTCGCCATAAGTACGGTTACAATTAAATAAAACATAATATTACATTTAAAATTTGGAATCTGTCAGCTATACTAATATTATATAGAGGTAAAGTTTGTGAGTTTGTATGTTCGGGGTAATCAGCGGTACTACTGTTCCATTTTGAAAATTGTTTCATTGTTAGAAAGGTATATTATCCCTGAAAGTACTTTTTACCGCAATAACCGACATACAAATGGCAAAAGTTAGTTCTTAATATATATTCAAGAATATTTATATCATAGTATTTTCTTATTTTCGTTACCAATTGGTGTTAAATATTTTTGTAATATTAACAGTTTTTTTGCTGTGGTAGCAATAAACAAAGTAACTAACTGCCTCAGTCGGTATCGGAATCGGAAATTATTATAATTATTTAGCTAAAATATTATCGTAGATCTAAAATCATAATACAAACTATGCCTAATCGTAATAGGTATTCCTCCATAAAACTTAAACCCTTCTTTTTTCCTATTTTGACAAACTTTTGGTTTGTTCCATTCGATTTTGACAAATTTTTGGCGCAGTTTTTTCTGTTTCGATAACGTGGCATGGCAATATAACGCACACCCTAACTGCCTAGGCCAGTATCGGAATCCTAGGCATGGACATATCGAGCGAAGTCAAGTTTCGGGGTCACTTAGAGGGTAAGATCAAATTGGCCTCGAAAAACTTCGGCGTGTTGAACAGATCAAGGCAGTATTTTAGGCACAACCAACCTGTGGAGCAAGCTATCGTTTGTTGTATTGTTCGTTTATCTATTTCCGGACCGATAGGACCTTCAAACCTTCAAGAAAAGAGCTTACTCCTACCTCAAAGGGCGACAACGCGCTTGTGACTCCTGAGTTGCAGGCGTTCATGAGCGGCGGTAGTCGCTTTCCATCAGGAGACCCGTCTGCTCGTTTGTCCCCTGTTCCATAAAAAAATAAAGTAAGGATGGAGCCAAGTGCAATTTTTGATTCTCTCCATCCGCTGGTATTAGTTAAAGTTTTGTGTACCGGGCTATTGATAGACACGATGTAACCTCTATTTGTGACAGAATAAGATCAGGCCGTTCACGTAGTATTCGTACGAAAAGGCGATCAAATCAGTGAAGGGAAGAATTCGAAGAAATCCTGTACGAAAGTAAAAGAATTTATCTCTGGAAATGAATGTAGCATCTAGAATCCAGAACTTGCAGCCTATATGAGACACAGAAGGCCAATTCTTGTTATAAAAGTTTGATCAAAATTCAGTTCGTTCGATCTCGCAACACGCAACTCTCGCAGGTCTCGATTTCGCAACTGTCATAAAAATGTAGGTACATATTTTCTTAGTAAAATAGTAAAACATTACTAAGACTAGCAGAATATAAATTCAATTTTTGGTCACAATAAGATATTAACACATTACTGTCGTTCGTCTAACGTTGGATGTTTAATACTTAAATATATCTTTTGTGACAGTTGTGAGATCGAAACTGAATTTTGACCGAACTTTTACAACGAGTGTGGGCTTTCTGATAAATTACTTTATTCATTTTAAACTGATAATTTAAAATGAATAAGGTGGTAAAATCAAAACAACTCAAACAGCGCGCAAAGTCAGGTCACAGACAAAAAATATTTACATCATAAATTTTTACTATTGTGCAATATTTGAACAAAGCAACAACGACGGAGTGTGTGCTCTAAGTTCTATAGAAGCTTCCTAATTAGTCAGTAGAGTACAAGGTGGGCATTATACGACTTCAGTGATGGTTTGGTTGAATGTTCGTTATCAAAAAGTGACCAAGCCATATTTTTGTGAAAAAGGTGTCAAAACATCTTCAAAGTGTACCAAGATACGATTTTTGAGAAGGTGGTTAAGCTGTTTAACAACACCATGTTTCATGACCAAGAATGATCCTTTCAGCAAGACCGACCGACCGGATCCTAAAGCTCGACTCACCTAAGCGTTGTTAGAAACAAACGTTTCTGACTTCATCAGAGCTGAAGACTGGCCGTCATGTAGTCCTGATCTTAAACCGCTTGATTATGATTAATGCTCAGTCTTAGAGGGTATGGCATGCTCTACAAGCCATGATAATTTGGAGCCCCTAATGTAATTCTTAAGATAGGCAGTGAAGAATTTTCCCATGGAGAGAGAGCCTGTTTCTATTGATAACTGGCCTCAACGTTCTAAGAACTGTATTAAAGCCCAAGGGAGATCGTTTTGAATGAGTTTCATATATTTTTGTATGTGTGGCATACATGTGGCAAGTGCGAAATAATGAATAAATGTAATATATCGACAGAACCTAGTACGACTATTTATGTGACTTTACATTTTTTATATTGGTGCTATTCCTTGTAAATATTTCAGTTCCACCCAAAATGCATTGCATGTTGATGTCATCAAAACAATTCATCATAACTATTTGTTTATATTAAAACCTTTTTAATTTTAAGATTTTTAATAATAGTGAGCACATACCTAACATACCTCAGTAAATTTCTTCTCCTGGCTCTGTTCTCCCGCGCCAATTCTGGCGTGTCTTTTCTCTCCACTTGCTCTCTGCTGTCATGCGTGGACCGTTTAGTTTCCTCTTGTTTTTGCTTAATTTTTTGCAACACTCGACTCGATGTGCGTCGAGGTGCTAATTCTAACAACCTTAAACATAAGAATATTTTTTATTATAATAGAGAAGAATATTGCGTAAAGTAAGCTTGACAACTTTTTAAATACAAATTTATTATATTCGTGCACCAATGCACTTACGATTATATAGGTATATACCGACAATGCACTCTATTAAGTACACAATACGTATGTTTAAATTATACAACCGATTACAGTAACAGCCAACGGACCGGAGATTATTCGCTCGTAATAGTCAGACTAAAGAGTAAAATGTGTACATAATGTGACTATTTTTGTAATTTATCAATTACTATACTGTTTAGACTGTTGTTTTTAGACTTTTTTTATAAAACACGAGTTATGATCACGTCTATGTGGTGATATTTTATTCATATGAATCTTTAATGATCGTATTGATTAATTTATTGTGTTTCATAGGCGTCAGAAATTAAAGATTAAATTTGAGTGTTAGTAATGGTTGATAAGGCTCAAATTGCATGTTTAGTCAGCACATAGCATGTATATCACATCTAGTCTTGGTTTCTGCAAGCTTCAGATGTCCTAGCCCTCCAAAATACAATTTTTCACAATTTTATTAATGGTGTTATAATATTGACATTAAAATATTTTATTTTAGTTGGGAGTTATTGCCACGTTTATACTTAATGGTGATACCGTAACGGAAAACAATCATGGAAGCCTTTACTAACACATGTGAATTGTAGCTTTCAATTCATAGTAAATGTGTTAAAATAATGATTTTGTTGAAAATTTAGAGCACAGCTTATACACTTGTTGTACCACAGATATTATGGACCTACGAGACTGAATAGTTTTTTTATATTTATTTCAGGTACAATATCCTTCAATTTACAAAAAAAAATACTATAAAAAAAGTAAAAGCTAATTAAGGTATCAACGACATCCTTATCGACAGCTGCGAAATTATACATGTATGCACTTAGGGGGCAAACGGATGAGCAGGCAAACGGATGAGTAACTACCGCCGCCCATAGACGCCTGGAGGCACAAGTGCAAATGGCACCCTTTGAGTACCAATTACCATACTCTGCCCCCCTCCCCGCCCCTATCTCAAAAGCAGGGGGGAGGAATGGTTTATTACAACAACAGCCTTTAATAGTCCACTGCTGGACATTAGCCTCTCCTTAGAAAGGAGGTTTTGGCCTACTATACCAAGCTGGCCAGACGGGTTGGTATAGGGTTTGTGTTAAGTTTTCCTTCTCTCTGCAGTGCTGTTGTTCCGCGTAGTTTTCTCCCTTATTAGGCTCTTACGACACCTACGGGATTAATAGTGGTGGTGACATTCTGTATTCCTAATCCGTCACCATACGGAGGAATGGTTTACTCTCACGTAACCCCATAGATGCAAAATACCGCCCGCGAGTATCTCGGTTATCGCGGTAAAAAGTAGTTCCATTGGTGAAAGAATTTTTAAATAGGTTGTGATTTAGGCGTGAAAGCGTAACAAACAAACAAACTCACTTTCACATTTGGAAGTATGGATGTCATAATTTTATATTCATAACTGTCTACAAGTGATATAATATTATTCATATAACCATGTTGAGACCATAACCATATAATCCATAGCATGCCTTGTATATTATATATATTTAGGAGCAAATAATAGCCCATAATAGGTTACCAACTGCATGTATATTACATACAAACATTCACATAAACATTCGCACTTATATATTGTGCTATTTATGTACTTTGCCAAGCTATATGTTACAAAAGTCTTTAAGCTAATGTTTGAGTGCATTAAAGAATTTCATTAATTCTGGTATTCTATATAAATATATTCAAAAGAGACACACAGAATAAATATCAAATATATTTTATTAGTAATTCCCACACACTGTTTTAATTCAGTTTCAAAACACACAAATAAACAAAAGAATTTAACTTGTAATGGACTTTTAGAGGAATTAGTAAAAACATATTACTTTATGCAGCAGGCTCATAATTCCCTTTTCCCAATATAACATGAAATTTAAAAAATATCGCTTTTTTGCATTTATGATAAAGCTCAGCTGAAGAGATTCGATTTATTGTAAAGAGCACAACTAGCACACTCCCACAAAATTTACGCAAGCAAACTTTATAGCATAACTGAGCATTGCATCAACAAATGACACCTTGAATTTCGCTCATTTTTAAGAGAAAAATGTTTAATAAAGGATAAACTATCGCTCTAATCACATGATAGAATACCATGAATTAAAATATAGTGATTGAAAAAACCGACTCATCTCAATGATAGTTTGATATGAAAATTGACCAAAAGACCTAATGGCTTTCTATATGAAGTTTGAAAATTCATGTAGATACTATAAATTAAGAGGACTTCAAGGTGACTTGAAGGACTTAAAGCACTATCATGACGATTTAAAAAGTATATCAAGTTATTATAAAACAGTTTACAACAACTTTAAAACTGGACCCAATGCCAAAATCTAGTAATTATGCCTGTAAAATACAAGCTTGGCTCTTTATAAAACTTCTGGGTATAAGATGTATTTTTTTATATAAACTGGATGTAACTCTGTGACAGCCCATGTTAAATAATTATTTCATCATCATCATCAGCCTATCGCAGTCCACTGCTGGACATAGGCCTCTCCCACTGCACTCCACTTAGTTCGATTTTGGGCTTCTCGCATCCATAATAAATAATAATTATACAGATAACTAAAATTTGTGTCTATATTTGCCTAATTATACACACAACAAAATTAAAACAACTATTATTGTAAATATAACTGTTACGGATAATACTTATCATCTACAATGTACTAAAATAGTCCATAGGGTCAATTCTATGGATGCCCACTGTATCGATCTAGTGCAGCCAAAGCAGACTGACTGCTATATAGCTGAATATAAAATGTGTTGTCTTGCTATTAACCAACCACAGGCCACTTTTATTTAACCAGGTGTGGTTGGACAAAAGTGGCGTGTTGCTGTGGTGGTTAGTGACCCAGACTCTGGTTCAATTCCCATCAATTCAATGAATGATGAGCATGATCATTAGTTATGTGTCTGGGTGTAATTTATTTATAATATGTATGTAATTTAGAAATGTGTATTAGCAGTCTAAGATAGTACAGACTGCCTAGTTTGTGATCAGACTACCGTTGTGAGGTGTGTGAAGTTATCTGTAACATGTTTATCAACACTATTATTTCTATGATCTCCCACATGTATAATCTATATAGTACACCCAGTGGTTCCAGAAATTATTCAGTGCTTATAAGTAAAAAAAAACAGGATTATTAGTAATTAACTGTACCCTAACACCTCTACTGTGGCACATTGTGGTTGCATTGATGAGTGTCAATGTTTTTGAGTTTTTGAAGAGTATGTAGGCTAACTTAGGATTCATATTTATAGATTCTCTTTTTTTTTCAAGAAATTTATATGAAGTGACTACACACACAAAGTGACTATCAAGTCAAAAATGAAACATTAAGATGCATATATGAAATTCAAGTCTTAGGAAGAATCTAATGCCTTGTGCATTAGATTCTTCCTAGATAGCAATAGGTAAATGATAAAATATTTTGTTAATTATTAATTTTATTTTAAGGGCCTGTAATACTTTGTTTCTCTGTCCTAAAATTTAATAATATTAGCTATCATATTTACAAGAAAATGATAAATTTACTTATGTGTACAACAAATATTTATGAGTTTGATTCACACAGCTTTTGACTTAAATTTAAACAGTTTTTAATTTTGTAGAATTCAATACATATACTAAATACAAGTCAAGTAAATATTTTAAGAATTACCTTTTGCGCTGCAATCGTTCCTTCTCTTGAAAAAGCCTAGGTATTTCAGGCAAAAAGTTTTGCGAAAGTGAACGATAGAGCTCTTTCTCAACTTTACTAGTAGCCTTTCTGAATTTCTCTGTCAGGTGGGTCCAGTCTTCTTCAGTAAAGCAAACCACTTGCCAAACCCTTTCTGTATCATCATCATCGAGCCAATCATCACCGTAAAACCAGCCTCGCTTTCTACTTTCCTTGTTTTTTTTCTTTTTATTCTTCCCTTTTGGCTTCTTAACTACATCTTCTCGGTATAATCTTGTACCATAAAAATACCAGTAGGCAGAGTAGTTATCATCAAAACTGAAATTAAAGCAAATTCTTAAATACTTTAACTGTGCAATAAAATATATTTCTATAAAAACATATCATATTCATAATACATAGATTGAATACACAACATGAATGAAATACTTATTGACAAATTGAACTTACCCAAGAGGTTCAACTCTTAAACTTTCAGCTTCAAGGTTTTTAAATAAATCAAAAACATCTTCAGCATCAAGACGAAATTCACACAGGGCATACAAAATCTCAACTTTTGTTCGAAGTGGTAAAAACTGAAAATCTATATCAGTATTGAAAGGGTTACATCTGCTTGATTTCTGGCATTTTCTTCTAAACAATCTCCTCAAGTACATCTGTAAATATACATAAGTCAGCATCTGTGTGCAGAGCTAAATATGTTGTTATACATTTATCAAATATAACAATACCTGATAGTTAAAGGCTGAGATGTCATTGTTGCCCAAACAACCATTTAACAGACGTACTATTAGTTCAGTCAGGAGGGAACTAGCCGATTCTTCCGTGCCATCGGTCAATAGAGCCTCCTCTAGTTCCTTTAAATCATTACAGACAAATATTAATTCACTCGAAAGGAACAGCAACCATTTTTTCATTGGAATCTGTAGCTACTTACTTCAATGTCAAAATCCAGAAGGTTGAATGCAGTTCTGAATAAAGAACAAAAGTACGCGATGCTGGGCACTTCCCACCATGACTGAATATCTAGAAACCGTGAGAAATTCATTCAGACATCACTTTCAGGACAACCGTCTTCGAGAAAATCGCGCAACTGATTTCTTGTCTCACTGAACCCACCTAAAATACCAATAAAAGATGGAAACATAACCTAAAATCGGTTCGTTTTCACTATCAGTCTTTCTAATTATACAGAAGCTTCATTTTTATATCTATAGCAAGTTTTTAAATCATTTACTCTTCAATACAATACTCTACATGAAGTAATAAGCAAAAGATGCGAATATGCGTTGTGTGTATCGAGACACAAACGCCATAACAGTTTACAAGTTGTACAAGTGAATCACTCTTAAATAACAGATTTTATTGTCATATCAAAACAGTATAGAATAAACAATCAATATTTTATTTACCTTGCATTTTTGTAAGGTTAATTTCAATTTCATATGCTTAAATTACATCACGCAATGATTAAATAAAACAAAAATGTTTTCAATTTGAACGGAAGATTGCTTTTTTACTCTTTGATTTTCTTCGATTCAATATCGGGATTGCTGTGGTCCAGCGCCCAGAACAAAGGAGATAAAAAAACTTCGTATGATTTGTTTTCAGTTACACTTATTTAATGCGCTTTGGTAATCTTGAGTGACTGAATAATTTTAAATAATTGATATTTTTCATTTTATTATAAGGCTTGTGATTAAGAAAACATGTAAATCTACTTTTACTGCCACTATTTCAGTTTCAGTCAATTTTCATATTAGACAAAAAATTACACTTTGTCACTAAAAACGTATATGCCTAGTATCGTAAAAAACCTTTTAAAATATAATAAACAATGAAACTATTTACGTTGTACATCTGAAAAGTACAAATATTTTTTGTACTACTTTGGTTCTTTATGGTTAGGATAATATACTAAAGGGACCCAAGACCAACCCGAATGCGCACTTTCGCACAGATTTAAGTACATTATTTTTAAGTATCTCTTAAAGTATAGCCTAAGGAAGCCGTGTAGATTTATTTTTTGGGACTTGATTCCAAAATAGTGTTTTTATCTAGTTAAATAAAAACATAATTAGACATTATTATATAATAAAATTAAAATACCTTTAATTTTACAAGGAATATGTTTGTACTTATGTAGGTATTTTATTCTTTGATTTTTTTCTGAAAAACTGAAAATAGCATCAAATTCCGTTACGTGATTTAGAGGAAGCAGCAGACACTTATAAATCACACACATAAATCGACGTTAAGCTACTCTGGTTTATGGCTAATATGTTATGATTGAGCAATTCAGTGACATGACTAGAGTGACAAACTTTTTTTTGTTAACGGGTTGGAAGTTCCTCATTCAGTATTTCGCCCATTTGGGCAAAAAGGTCTGTCTGTCGCTCCAGTGTTCCTCTGCTTGCTAATGGCCAGGGGAGCGAGAATCACAATAGCATTATAGCACCGCCCCCGACAGGCATTGACTCGTCTCACCCAAGGTAGGTCTCATCTCGTTGCAACCATCACCATTTGGTCGCAGTCCTCTAGAAGCTCACTCTGCCTCTCGGGCCTTTAGTTTTATTTAACATTAGTATCTCTATTTCGGGTAATTTTGTAGGATTTGAATATTCCAGTAATGAATGGTTAATTCGTTTTTATTTAATAGATGTTATACATTTAATAAAATTGATAGAAAAAAAATTCAAGTAATATTTAGCTGCTGCTCCCAGTTTTTGTAAAATTAATTACTATACTGTTTAGATAAACATGGGTATAATTATTTAAACATTACTTATATAGGCAATAATCATTTGAAACAAAACCATTATAGGTTAAAAATTATCGTTTTATGCATCTTTGTCTAGTTTACTTTTTTTTGGTGGACTTCAACCATAAATATGAAAATTCTATCATGAAAGCGTCGATCATCGATACATGTTTTGTCCCTGTCATTTTGCTCTTTGCTCTTTCTTGCTTGAGTGTCTTGAATGTGACATGGCGTCCATCAAGATATATCACGGCCTTCTGTAGAACTGTTTTTAATGACAGTGCTTTCATTTTGAATTTTATTACTGAGGCCGTAATAAATCGTACATTTGCATTGATGGTAATGCATGCAAGGAAACCTCAGCGAATAAGTGATGGGTATGATATGATTTTGAATGCTTCGGCTTTACAGCCTTTAGATGGCGGTCGCCGAATTTAGTTTTGCTTTAATTTAGGTGAATATAGTTAATATTTTTATCTCGTTTCAGGTACTTTGAGAAGCATCAGTCCCATCCATATCAGGTAAGAACAAATCAACTTGATTCCATTCGTGGTTAGTAATGGAACGATTGTTCAATGATTGTGGCAAAACCTTGTCAAAATTGTAGGTACTCTACGTAATGTGTTGAACGGTTCCCGACTCTTCTTTTCCTGTTTTTTAGACATGACACCTTAGCCATGAACACTGATAATACATTAATGTTATCATCGTAAGATGGAACTGAAATTTCAGATTATTACTCTAAATCAACTAATTCAATTATTGTACTCAACTATACGAGAATATTTAATCCCTAAATGTATCAAAGAGTTATATTATTGTGTACACAACTGTACCGCAACGATTAGTATTTCGTCGATTCTATTATTGCATAGAATATTTTTATATGCCTGTGTAGTTTTTTTTGTGATTACCAATACTTACCAAAATCCAGTTTATATTTTATAAAACTTGCAAAAAAGATACCTTAAAAGTTGTTCATTACCACATATTTGTTTAAATTGTAATAATTATTTCGTGCATTCTTATAAACAGAAATACAATTCAAAGAGTGAAAGAAGAGCAGCAAATGACTATGTCTCTTCTGAAACCCGATACACTCCTCTCCGATCCCCTAATGGCAATGTATCACATGGCCATGGTACCCATTCAAGTCAATCCAGCCATGGACACCACCACTACAGTCATGTGGCAGATGACAGAGGATACCCCACATCCAGAAATGCCTATATACAAAAGGGTTCTGACAAGGAGAGAGACAGAGACTATAAAACCTCTAGAACTAAGTATACAGGTATGACAATTTTTATTACTATGATAAATTAATAATAGATTAAGCTACTGAACTCTATAGGCCTATACAGAAATATTGGATATTCCTGTATTTAGGTGTACCTGTTAACAACAGTTTCAGATACATATGAAATTTGAACCAGTGTCATGTGGCACAGGTTCAAATTATTATCTCTTTGGGAATGTGAGCTATTAAAGCTTTATTTAACATTCATATATAATTTGAAATAAAATCCTGAAAATTATTGTTATTCTCCCGTTTGCAATTATTTGACATTGTTTTTTTTTTAAGTTATGAATTAATTAAATACTAAAATATCACAAGTAAATATTTTACTTTTGATCTTCAAAAGAAAAGTATAACAATTAAACCAAATCTTTGGAATACCTTATTATTTAGAATATCTATGAACACTTACAATATACCCCAAAAAAGATAACCAGTTTATTATTTATAACAATTTCTTCACACAGAAGTTACATAAATATTGTACTGTTAAAGAGTTTTTAATCTACATTTATTAATAGTTATAGTTATCTATTTGAGCTGAAACTATTTTTTTTTTAGTAATTTTACCCTTTATTACTAGATTAACAACTAACAAAATGAATAGTTATAAAATATATATTTCACATTGAGTTATAATTAGCAGTTGCGATTGTTTTAGTAATTATAATTTGCAATAAGTATGATAGCATGTCGCGAAATTGCTTGCAATATAAATTTATTTCAGAAGGCTGTTTCATTATTCTTATGTGTTATTCCAGATAGTGTCAGATCACCAAAAGAACGAAGCAAAGATAGTGAAAGAGAAAGGAGTAATCATGAGCGAAATGAACTTGATAAGAAAAGTAGGCCTAGTGGCATGAACATTAGTGTTAGTAGGGGTAGTAAATATGACAAGAGAAGTGCGCCCTCAGCGAGCGTTTCCTCGGGTCGTGAATGGTCAGAACATATTAGTTCATCTGGGAAGAAGTATTATTATAACTGTATCAGTGAAGTGTCACAGTGGGAAAAACCCAGAGAATGGGATTCCAGAAGAACGTCATCCAAAGATTCAACTTATTCATCCAGAAGCAGTAAGTATTAAATTTAATATTTTCTTATTATATGTACATTGTTATTGAGGAGCAGTATTCACAAGCTCTGCTCCCTTATTTAACTGTTATCCTGCATTATTGGCGCTTCCTATTAGATAATCAGTCTGCCAACTACCAGTACTTTGAATAAGTACACACAATTCCCCTATGTATGGATGTAGTCTTTCTTCATTATATTATTGACAATCTAGTTATTTCTGCAGATGGTGATTGTCTGTTAGCATGTCTATGTACCTATTCTGTGAAGTGGTTGTAGTTAGTGCTGTTAGTTTAAAACTAAATTGCCACTTTCAGCTTTTGTTTAGGAATGTCCTATTATTATTATAAACAGGAAAGTTTGTGAGGATGAATGTATGGATGTTTGTTACTTAATCATATCAATAGGAATGAACTTGATACATTTTTTCATAGACCTTTAATTGACAATATCACCAATAATGTGCTGAAGATAAGTTAGTTTTTTAAAATGTGTTTAGAATTTTATGTGTAATTTTATGGTATAAATTTAGTTTGTGTTGAAATGAATACATTAATCAATTTCTTTTTATAAATTTGGTCTGAGTTTTCTGGGAATTAGGAAACAATTAACAATGTACATAATTATTAGTAATATCATTAAAACCCTATAAGTGTTATTTTAATGCTATATGGTAAATGTTACTGGTGACACAGTTACACACACTTATAAAAAACATTAGAAATATGTACTGTGTTGCTGTTTATTTACCTAAATAAATAAAAAGTGCACCCCTAGTGATCAACAAGAATATAATATATTAGGCCTACCATAACACATATAAATATAGCATATTAAAATAATTACCGCTTGTAGAAAATACTGTCTGTCTGTTTTTTCTTTAAAGTTAATGTATTCTATATTACCTATGTCCATATAAGTTACTTACAAATCAATCCAGAACTTACAAAGTTAAATGTATTGTGTTTAATTTTGATATTTCAAAATTAAAAATACAGTCCTCTACCAGCAGTAACCTACTTTGTAAAATGGGAGAGGAGCAAATAATATTATACTTTTTCCAGTGTTAGTTACCCATAGATTTATTTTTGCTTGAAACTAATACAGGTGTGGGAATCTCTATCTTAGGTGGTTTAGAAATGTGTGCTCCCATATTAAAGAAGAAGAATAATGATTTTTCCAATTATTATATTTTCCATGACTTCAAAAAACAAATTCTGTTACACTGTTGCATGCCATTGGTCATAGGACCCAGACCTTAATATAAAAGTAATATATTCGGACATCTGACACACAAGGCCATCTAAATAATAAATTAGTTTCAAATTAAGCAGAGAGTGTGCTATGAAAGCTAGATTGACTGATAGAATACTCATAATTTTTTTTTGTATATCACATACATATTATATAAATATATTACATACATATAGACTCCGAAACAAATATTTGCAGATCATACCAACATTTAGTCCAATGGCAATCGAACCCAAGACCTCAGCGCAGCAGTTGCATATGCTACCACTGCACCAGCAAGGCAGTCAATGGCATTGCATCTAGTCTATCTATCCATTTGTTCTAACATACTTTTTTAAGTCATGAGTCCACCTTACTGGGGAGTGTTTTACATTGCATTTACCAGCATTTAGCAGTAATCACTCTAGGACCCTTTTGCTTCAACAGCCATTGGTGCTGCTGCCAATCTCTTGCACTTCAACATATTTATTCTGTGTGATGTTACAGTAGCACACTTAATGCCAAAAGCAATATATGTGTCTCTTTAGTATAATGTACTATATATATATATATAAGTTACATGCATTAAAAAGTAAATGGAAGGGTTTTATGTGAAGAATAGGATTGAGTAAAAATGAACATAAATACACACACACCTACATGTATATATAAATTACTAGACTATATTTATTTCTGTGTCAGGTGAAACAAACAAACTATTTATTTGAAGAATTTCTAAGTATATCATATTTCCATAGTCCAGTATGCAACTTTTTGTTTGTGTACTAGACTCAATAATTTTCAACACATCTCTGCACCACGAAAGTTACTATTCGTATGTCAGAACAGGTGAACAGTGGCCTTAAATTAAACGCTAAAAAAGTGACTGTCGAAAAACGACATTTAAGAAGTTATTAGCACCTCACCGCCAATTTGTCTAACTGACATCCAATGATTAGTCATAAGAAGACCAGAGGAGTACTGTTACAATGAATATCTTATCTTTTGTTATTTTGGGTCAATCACACAATACATTACAATACACCAGTGACACCTAAGGAGACACAGACAAAATGTTTTTTGTATTTGTGTATCTTTTGGGTGAAATGTATATTGAACAATTTCAAAACTTTTATCCTGTCAAATCTATTGTCCTTTGAATTTCTAAAAACTATCTACAAAATACTGACACAATAAAATTTAAATTGCTAAGTGGCATCATCAACAAATCTTCATCTTCATTTACAGTAATGTGGGTCTCATAATACAGTCAGTCTTCTATACTGCCTTCAATAGTCCACCGCTGGACATAAGCCTCTCCTTAGAAAGGAGGTCTATACTGTGTGTCTGTGTTTTGAATAATGAAGTAGCTTTTTCCAGCAAATATTGTTTTCTATGCCATTTTTTAGCATAATGCTTCTTCTTTAATAACCTTTATTGTTGACAGATGACATTACTGATAAGTTTTGGTATATGTTATTGCCTATATGTAAAAGTTATATCTTATCATTTCCAACATAGAAAGTCAATTCAATACTTTTTTAGAAAGATGTCTACAAAAAAATATTGGTGAATTGTTTTTGAAAGCAACAAAGTTCAGTATAGAATTGGTAATGACTACTTGAGTAGACATAGGTAAACCACACTAGTCCACTACTGACTATTGATAACTGTCCTAGCAGTTGTTTGTTTTGGCCTAAAGGCAATTACATGCCGCAATTATCTCGCTCAATTCAGTCCCGTAGTACACCTGACTCCTCAAAGTGAATTTTCTTAGTCTTATTGTCATGTTACCAATAAAAACCCACTCATGAAAATGCAATAGTTTCTCAGATATGAATATTCACAAATTTACATTTTAATTTGTCTATTAATACTGGTTTATTTCTTATATTTTAAACTTTCCGGGCTTATCTCGCTTTAAATTTATTTTTGTATTCTGAGGCCTATGTTCTGCAATTGACTGCGATAGACTGATGATGAGGATGATGATGATTTCGAGGAAATTGTATTTTCTTTCAGATAAGAAGAGGGTACTTTCCAATCTCAAAAAATATACTACTTCCTTGCCTCCTTTTTCATTGTATACAAAGTTGTATATTCATTGTCGAGTAATTAAGCATTAAGCATTTATATAAAATATATATTAAAATTAGTGTTATTGATGTCATGGGTATCAATAAATAATATTCGAAAGTAGTAATTAAATATAAAAAAGTAGTTCAGAAAATAAATAACCGACATTAAAAATGAAGGGTCTGATAACCACGTTTTTCGACAAGTACAATATTAATATTATTAGAACTGCAAAAATATTTACATACGTGTACATTTCGCATTGCTCATGAAGCCTCTTTTCGGGATCAATGCAAGGTTTGTTTCTTGCTCTGATGGTAGGTGTTTAGCATATTAATTCTAATAAAATTATACTTCTCGAATCAATATTTATTTTGATCATAGGTCGGAAAGGGTAGTCATATTTTACGAAACGTATAATATATATAAATTTCGTTTGAGTACGAATAGTCAGAGGAACTGCCAGAGGAATTATTCACGAACATTCAATATTCAAAAACTGAGTGAAAGCAATACTACGTAACCAACTAACCCTCCCCCCTCCCCCCTCCCCTTTTCCCTGATTCTGAGGGAGGGATTCAAATGGCGGCAAGACACTTGTGACTCTTTGGTGTTCATGAGTGGCGGAAATGATTACATTTACCATGAGATAACCTTATACCTGTACATCCTCCTCGTTTATCCTCGTAAACCGTAACAAACTAACTTTAAAATGGGCTACCGTAATATTTACTCGTATACCACTCTGTCAAGAAAGTACTGGGAATAGATCAATAATACACAAAATGTTTGTTATTCATTCAAATTTTATTTTATCACCTTCAAAGCATGCTCCTTCACAAACGATACACTTACGCCAACGAATAATCAAATCATCAAAACATTTTTACACGCTTTATATTAGCTTCACTTGTATGTTTGTAACGGACTCCTTTGGGCGTGATTTTGACTGACTTTAAACGGTCAGAATTCGTTCAAACTTTGTAGATATATCGAGGACCGATGACAATACACTAATAAATAAAAAGATATAGTTATAAAAAACTAAAAAACACGCTTTCTACTATTGACAACGTGGGGTGCTTTTTACTATTGACAACAGGCACCCAACGCTTTTTTTTCAAATTTATTTTCTATTTTTTAGTTTGGTTTTCTATAGTTTTTTTTTTTTAAACGCTGTTTCCGGAATTGAGTTCAGTTCTCGCCGCGAATTCTCCTTTATGTCTTCTACCGATTGAAAACGGGTGCTACGAAGTGATAATTTGAGTTTAGGAAAAAGAAAGAAGTCTGCTAGAGCCATATCAGGTGAATATGGTGGCTCGATGGTATTTGTTGTGTTTGGTAAAAAATTCGTTTACAATGATGGAATTGTGCGAAGGCACAGGTATCGTGGTGCAAAATCAAAGAATTTTCTTTCCACAATCCACAATCTGGCCTTTTTCTCTTTGTTCGATGTTTTTGTCCATTATAAAATTCGCAATACACACTAGATATGATATAACTAAAAACAGCACTTTATTTAATATAAATAACAGGTCCAACTCAAACTCCGCGCCATAATGGAAAACAGTTGTGCCAATATAACAACAAAAAAAAAAACAAAAATTTGAATTTGGAACCATAAACAAATCATCCATTCCGGATACTTTTTTGACTGAATCTACAATATATAATAGTACAAAAGTTTTACCAAATAATGCTTCTACTTAATAACGTGCATCGCGTTTCTTGACCTTGTGTTCTATATAATTCTGAAAAACGTGAGTTTCGTATGCTTAATGGATTAAACATCTTAATAACGATGCCATATCTATCAGAGAAGATGAGGTGGCCGTGATAAAGTATCGGACTAATATTTTACCTTACGTGCGACCGGGCTGTGACAAACAAGCTACTGGGATAGTCCGACCCGTTGATACCGACATGTTCTTGTCGCTTTATGCCCACAGTGCCTGGCCTGGTATTAGTAACAAGCTGACCCGCGCATTTCCCCGTTTTTGCAAAATTTTTCATTAATGTTCGGCACCCGTTGGTCGTAGCGTGATGTTATACAGCCTATAACTTTCTTTGAAAAATAGGCTTGAATAGGCGTTAAAAGAATTAATAATTAAAAAGAATTTACAATAAAAAATTCCTACAAAATCAACTTTATTTTCATAATAGATATATAGTTAAGTATTTATGTCGAAAGTTATGTATGAACAGAAATAATTGAAAAAATATATACACATCATAAAAAATATGTACCAATTTACAAAATCAAAACTTATTATTTAATTTTTTATTTGAAAAGTATTTTTATTTATTTATTTTTAGAATGCACTTTTGTAAATCCGCGGACTTAATTCTCTGCCAGTCAACCTTTAGGTAGTGTAGAAATCGTGAGTGAATATCTTAGTGATTAGTGTTTTAACCTATATGTTAAAATACCAATCACTAAGATATACACTACACAACACAACACACGTAATTTTATACACAAGCAAATACACACTATACACATATACTCGTACATTACACATTCATACACACACATATATATTTATACGCATACATATATATCTACACATATGCAAACATATATTCGCATTATATTCGTACACCATGATTGTGATGTGTGACGATTCGATGATTCTGCCTTCTCATTAAGAAGAAGGTTGTGTACTTTATTTTTAAATACGGAACGGTTTGTGGACATCCTGACTTCAACCGGGAGCGCATTCCAGAGTAGAAGTGCTTGAACGAAGAACGAAGAGTTCACGAAGTCGGAATTGTACGAAGCAAATTATTTGCAGAGCGAAGATTCCTGTTGTGATTAGACGACAAGAAACGGAGGTAGGGAGCAAAGTTAGTAGGTGATGATGGGGAGGTAAGAAATGAAAGTAAAGAAGTCAGAGCTCGCTAATTGCGGTGCAGGCGAATTGGTTACCAGTTGGGAACGTAAAGCAGAAACGTGGTCATACTAGCGAAGGTTGTAAATGTACCGAATAAATTAAGAACGCGGTCCAGCTTATTAAGGAGGTCTGCATTCAAGTCGAAATAACAAACATCACCATAGTCGATTAAAGGAATGATTAAGGACTGCATGAGAGTAGTTTTGGTTTTAGGAGGCAGGAAATTTTTGAGGCGATATAGTGTTCGTAAGTTTCCAGTTACTTTTTGACTCACATGAGTAACTTAAGCTCGCCAATCTGGCTGAAAGGTATGACTGAGCTGTTAAAGAGGATCGGTGAGATTTTGATGCTACGAGTATATCGCAAATCTACGTTAAAAGAATTAACTTATAGAAATTACTACAAAACCAAATTACGCGAGTATCTACTTAGGCAAACACCTATGTTAAATGGTAAGTAAGTAGGTACCTATTTACTTAGTTAAGGAAAGATATTAAAATTAACAAAAATAACTAAATAATTACTTTTTTGTATTTTTATAATTTGTAAAACGATAAAAAATTGTAAGAAATTGTGGTAGTCAAGGTTGATCCTGTGATGATTTATGCGTTTAAAGCATTAAAGCAGGTGATCCTTTTTTAAGTTTTTAAAATTTCTGCATTTCATCTCAAAGCTAGTCGCAGGAATTAATGACACCACCTGCGATGTAACTAATGGACATATAAAAGAATCTGTACAGAACAGAATATTAGCAGTGTTTGCACCCAAAAGTACCTACTCAAGAAAAACTATTTAGATATACTCGTAAAAACATATAAACGTAAAATACATGAAGCAAATAACAGATGTTTAGGAATTGATAATTTTAAAAGTGAATAGGCTTAACCATAAAAAGTCATACAAATGAATAAATTTAACCTATTCATGTATTTTATATTATTACTGGCGCTAGAGTAGGGTACAAATACGCTTTTCAATAACATTCTACTAACTTGATAAATAAGATATGACATTTCCAATTCGATCCATGCAAGTCACCTTCAGCTAATGCAAGTGTCTCCCGTCCTTCAGTTTAAGTGGATCACTTGGAGTCATTAAGTAGCATCAACTGGCTATTACGTTGTACAGTAAAGTCGAATGTAAACTTTTTATTCATGAGGTGATTTTCAATCCAGTATGCAACTACGGCTGTAAACTACCACACTCATCAATTTTAAATGCCGAGATCGATACCCAATTGCAGTTGAAAAGTGTGCAGAAAGATAAATGTAAAATAGTCGGTAGTTCGTAGTTAGTAAAAACGCCTAAAAATATAAAATATTGTATATTTGACTAATAAAAGTTAGATGTATTATATATCAATGTATTATATATATTATCATTTCGATGTTTGTCTTTAAAATATGCTTTCATTTTGTTATCCTACACCATTATCATACAATTTAAAAGCTACGGCGTTTCGAACAGGCACGGCTCCAATTTTTCTGGTTTAATACGAATCTAATATTGTTTTGTGCTTTTGTTGAAAACCAATTTAATTGAAAATTTCACATTTCTATGTGAACAAACATCAAGTGCAAATTCGTACTACATAAATATTGTAAGTATTGTCATTCTCTATCGGGAATTTAAAAATGTTGACGAATTTTAAAGCTTTATACTCGTATTGTTGTTGTATGCACATTGCACAGGTGAGTTATCACTGCTAACGGCGAGACGTTTTAGGTGTAATTACAATATATTAAAACGATACGTATAATTAAAGAGTTTATTTGAAAAGAAAAATTGTAACAAAATAAATGATTGATGTTAATAAGACTTTACATTTTAGTCGATACAGTAACGGATATCAGAAAAATATACATACATTCTGGCTACTACGCAGAAAGATTATTGGCAGTCGTGACATTGATATTTCAGTCCTTCTTGTAATGTATTACACGGATTACAGGTTTATTGGCCTTTCGCAAAACGTCTGGATATTATTTAACATTTATAACATGAAATAGGGTGTACTAGCTAGAGACATGACACACAATTTACAAGTAAATTATAGAAATCTATTATCTCAAATCTATAGATGATTTAGAAGTAGTAGAAGAGAATTCTATTACGAGATAATTGGAGGACGCGAGCAAAAGCTAATGTAAAATAAATCCTTTATATAGGTAACACCGTGTTCTATAATACTAATAAATTAAAAAGGCGTTTAAAGTTAGAACAAACGAACGAATTAAAGATTGGGCCATTATTTTAATTGTTTTTTATTCTGAGTTTTTGCTTAGTCGCCGATTTCGAGAACTTAGACTTTGTTAAGCTTAAACTTAAGGATGTTAAGACTCTCGCGTCAATATATTATGGTATCTATAGCATATATTTTACCTGTTTATCTACGTTTTGATCTTAATGTAAAGACCCATAAATTAATTACATATTACCCTCATAAATATTTGTATGAAACTAACTTTTTCATTCACCGTGCTTGGTCTGGACGCAACGCTCGACGGCGTTTGCACATGACAAATGATATGCAATTGAATAATTCAACAACAATTGAAACTGGACCTTAGACTTGCCATTTTTCGTAACCACAGCATCAGTCAGAACACAAAACAAAATGTATAGCAATCAGTTATTGAGACAATATATGCAAGATGACAATATATAATAGTATTTAAATAGTGAATTAAAGTACTAATACTAGCAGATTGAAATGTTGGATCGTATTGCCCATAAAATGCAGAAATGTCAACCACTATCAGGCTTGGCAGCAATTATTTTCTTAAAATGTTATAAAGTTGTTAAAGGAAGGTACACATATTCATGTTTTCCATTGGAAACTAGAGGCTGAGCGTATTTTAATATACCATTCTGCATCTATATGTCACGTTGACATGTTTGTAATGCCTTACATACCTACTTAGCAAAAGCCCTGCACCAGGAATTATATTTAGAAAATAACGTCATTATCACCCGTCAACATCAAGTACCAACAACAACAATTATATTTACTATCTACTTCGTTAAAGGATATTCCAATCATAATTGTTTTCAATTGCAGCTACATATAAATATAGAAATCATTGAATACTTCAAAGCTGTTACTATATACTTACTTATTAAGCCACAAAACAAACACCATGTTGTTGGAAAAATTAATTTAATACTATCACTAGTAGAGATAAGTAATATCGTAAGAAATAACTGTAGAGAGTCCAAGAATCAGCGGAAACTTTAAAAAAATTAATGGGTACTCATCGTTTGTAGGTATTGTCAAAATTATGCGTACGCTAATCTCGGTTTCAATATTCTCATGAGATTTCCAGGTCAAGCTAAAATAACTGTTGTATAGAAGATGTAAAATGAAATACAATTGATGAATGGAGACATAGCGTAGTAGTTCAGTCCCTTTTGAATACTTAATGCCAGGAAACACAATAAACACTAAATCTCATCAATAAACAAATGACTAACAAAAAAAGAAACTGACTATTTTATTTTCACATCTACATATGTACGGAAAAAACTGCTAATCAAAAGAAATATAACGCCGGTTGGCGAACAGAAGTGTGAAAACAAAAATTTTTAACAAAAAAAAAACCGACTTCAAAAAACACTATTCCAAAACAAATTAATATGCACTAAGAAGGAAAAAAATAAATGCATATTGTTCTACAACTTAATAATCAACTTACTTTTTCTACTCATCTATATGTAGGTACGATCTATGTGTTAACCGCGCAAGAAGGTAGGTAGGTACCTACCCATTTCAAATCTAATTTAACATATACCTGTGAATAACAAACAACGATCAAAATATTTATTTGAGTTCTCCTAAGTAAAATAAAATGAATATAATGTAGTTACAATTATTGTTATTTTTGCAGTCGGTGTCAGCCAAGTCGGTGTCACCTACACCTTATAAGTGAGAAGTGCTTGTGTCGCGCACGCGCGAGTTGACGAGTCTTAAAGTATTCTCGTATTATTATTGCTAGGTATATCGTAGTGTTTCCTTGGCTGACACCGACTCCAAAAATAACAATAATTGTAACTACATTATATTCATTTTATTTTACTTAGGAGAACTCAAATAAATATTTTGATCGTTGTTTGTTATTCACAGGTATATGTTAAATTAGATTTGAAATCGGTAGGTACCTACCTACCTTCTTGCGCGGTTAACACATAGATCGTACCTACATATAGATGAGTAGAAAAAGTAAGTTGATTATTAAGTTGTAGAACAATATGCATTTATTTTTTTCCTTTTTAGTGCATATTAATTTGTTTTGGAATAGTGTTTTTTGAAGTCGGTTTTTTTTTGTTAAAATTTTTTGTTTATTTTTTGCTTTTTAGTGAATCTGAAGTACACTTACTAATTTGTCTGAATATGGGTAGACCTAATAAACGTGCTGCTCAAATGAGACAGCGCCGTTTGAATGAGACAAAGGGAGTCAGGAAGAAACGCCTATCTCAACAGAGGCAATCTACCCTGTGATGACGGATTAAGAATACAGAATGTCACCACCCCTTTTAATCACATGGGTGTCGTAAGAATCTAGTGAGGGAGCAAACTACGCAGGACAACAGCACTGCAAAGAGAAGGAAAACTTGAAATAAACCCTATACCAACGCGTCTGGCCAGCGTGGTATAGTAGGCCAAAACCTCTTTTCTAAGGAGAGGCCTATGTCCAGCAGTAGCTTAATAAAGGCTGTTGATGACGACAATTACTTGACCATAACGACGTTACTGTAGGTGACTCAAATATCCAGATAGCCCATAAAAGATTCAGCCGAGTATCGTTAATTTGCTCCTAAGAATTGAAGAGTTCCGTTACTTTGTCGTGGATCCCATCATCAGAATCTAACCAAACTCTCATCAAAGTACCCTTAAAGTACATTCATTCCAATAAAAAAAGAATTATCGAAATCGGTTTGCGTGAAATTGAGTTATTCGTCTATTTGTCGCGAACATACTAAATGCAAATTTAAGACTTATATGGTTTTCTCATGGATGCCATTATCAGAACTAAACCAAATTAAAATGGGACCACACGGGAAGCACCAGCTTTCAAATAAAAAAAGAACCAACAAAATCGGTTCACCTAGTCAAAAGTTCTGAGCTAACAAACATAAAAAAAAAAAAAAAAAAATACAGTCGAATTGAGAACCTCCTCCTTTTTTTGAAGTCGGTTAAAAATGTTAACAAACTGATTGGCCTTCAATAAAAAAATAATCATTTTTAAATAACTAGCTCTGGCTTTAAAAACTAAAGACAATAATGATTAAACAAAAGATAAATCGCTTGCAAAACATAGTGCGGAAAGATGGTCACTTTAAATTCAAAGGTATTCATTATAAAACAATTGTGTGCTTCAAAAAGATACTATTGACACACGTCAGTAACTACAAAAAAAAAGAAATTTCCTATTTTATTCATACTTATTCATTAAATTTAAAATGTTTGTTTATCATCCACAAGTATAAATAGTGTCAGTGTATGGATTTTCGATAGAATGACAGGTCAAACATCTACATCTACTGTACCTCTATAGCTTTATGTGGCTGTTTTCGCATAATCTTTATAATATGTATGATCAAAATATTATGAAATTTTTAATTTTCTGCGCTTCTTTAACATTTAAACTATAGGTTTTTAAAATGCCACATAATGAAGTTCACGCTCATAATCGGTTCAAGGTCTGATAAACATAGTACTGATACATTATTGTACTTGATTCAAATTTAATGCAAGCCGTTACGAGTAGGCATTTAATAGTAGATTAGTAGCCAAGGGCTGTAAGGCATCAATTGCAGCCCGAGATATTTAGCACGTAATTATAAAATAATCCCAAAAGCAATTTTTAAAGTAAAAGTTTTCTATTCCCGCCTTTTTTCATTAAAAAGAATCAAGTAAAGAACTTTTTAAGTTTTTTTTTCAAGATCGAAAATGAGCTTCGCCTTCGCCTTTGGTCATTGGGTTGAATGAATGATGTCTATTGCCAGTATGATGGTTAGATGTACGCGAACTTTTTGAAAGAAAGAAGTGGTTTTTTTAAATTACTTACCGCCCTAGGACTTTTCTAGCTACATTATTACCCTAGAGCGCTAATTAGTCACTTACAAGCCCCATTTGGCGGTAATAAGAACCTACTTACCGAACATGAGAGATGTAAAGACATACTGACCCAGCTCGGTAGTGTACATGTAGTGTAGCATGTATGAGCGGCCTGATGAATGTGTAAGAAGCGTTCTACTGCCTGCCTTAGCCTGACGGTAATAAGGGGTTACTATATGATATATAACCACGATGATGAAACTGATTGATTCCAACCCCGTCACATGTTGCCATAAACAAACACGGCGAAACACATGTGGTTACCCCCACCTGTATTTCACACCGAATATACCTGATTTTATACTTAACTATTGTATTTTGGTTAAGGTCGAGACAAAAGATCAAGTTCAAGATCAGGGAGAAGAGAAGCAGATAAATCTAGTAAAAGAACTAATAGTGCATCGGAACGATACTGGAATAGCAGTGGCAGAGACGAGGAAGTCCACGACAGAACTAGACCAAAACATTCAGGGCCTCTACACGACGGCAAAGGTAAGGAGTCTATAGAAAGACCTTGTTCGAATAAATTACAAAAAAAATAATATTTTCAATAAACCTCCATAATTACTACTGTTTTTTTCTCTATAGATGGACAATCACTACAAGACATGGACATCTCGCCTGACAGGAGTACGCCATTGTCTGAGAATTCATATGGAGCCAGAGAAACAAATTCGACGGTTCGGAATAATTCAGACAATAATGCAGTTCCGCCTGTCGTCGTTTTGGACAACTCGAATCAGCCGGTTTGATTTTTATATCTAAACTCAGTCTTTTTTAGTGGATTTGCTACTTCTAAAAATGGCACTAAAATGATGTAAATATTCAATTACAGAGTGGATCGCTGCTAGCAGCAGCATTGCCGCGTATCGTGGCAGTGCCGCCGCAGGTGACAGTATCGGCCAACAATGGTGCAGCGTCGCCGGTGTGTGAATCTGGTAGTCGGTCTGGCACGCCACAGCGTGACGCAGGACCTCCCACACCTACCCACTCGGAGAGTATCGACCCTCATGCTCCGCCTCTACATTTAGATACAGCTTTACCTAGGAAAAGTTAGTAACTCACAATTTTTACAAGATTTCGTAAAGAACGCTGTCAGTGCATCGCAAATTAGTTCATTAAATACATTCTATGTAAGTTATTGCGGCGATTACTTTATGCACAACTCCCCAACATTAATGGAGGTCCCTCAAAGGGGTAGTCTTAGAATCCCCCGTTTTGTTGGAGGGACACAACCCTCGTCCCTCCACAAGCCTCGCGGAGGCTTAGATGATTAATGGAAAATCAGGAGACTCATAAAACGTGATATCTTGACATAACTACTTATCTCCGAACTTGACTACTATATTATTATCTATAAAATTATAAGGTGTGGAGGTCTCTTGTTAGATTTGTATAAGCATTGCATTATGTTCCTATACATGGTTTATCAAATATATGTGTATTGTGATACATAAATGTATTTTTCAGTGGAATGCCTAGGAAGTTATTCTTCCGTAGTAGGCGGTAATCTACATCACGCACCGCCTATGCTGACACCCTCCCTTGTTAACTACGTGCGCTCGGACCTCACTTCCCACGTTAACGGTTGGCCCGCAGATATTTTAGAAAATAAGGTGACTATTTATATTGGCAATTTCCTTTCTCATTTTGTTACAGGTGATATTATACAGGTGATATTACATTCTTAATGACCTGAAATACAATAACGAAGACAGATTTTTTAGTTTCTCATCAACCGTTGGCTATCTTTGTCTAGATTAAGACTTATTTAGCTCTGGTTAAGTGTAAGCTTAAAAAAACAGCAGAAATTGACAAAAAAACATAAGGTCAAAAATATTTTTAGATTCCACCTAAAGTCGCAGAACTGTTTGAAATTCTATTTTATATATGAAATTGAGTTTTGATGTTCGTAAGCCCGAAAATATTTTATTTGTTGGAGTTGTAGATATTCGACAGTATTAAACACTTTTTGAAGAATTTGTGATTTACTTAATCCCTTTACATTATCAGGCTAACAAGTTCACGGAAGAAGCATATCAATTGGGGTGTCTGCAGTGCACGCGGGTGTCAGCTGAGTTAAAGTGCTCGCGATCACTTGTTCGGCACACGGAAATACGGGCTACGTTACAGGAACAAAAGTAAGATAACTAATATAATAACATATCTATTTTAGTGCCTGGATATAAAATGGAAGTTCAATTGAATATTGAATTGAACTTCCATTTTATATCCATTTATGTTCCAAATTTTTTGATCATTTAAACCCTATTTTGCCGAACTCCTTTCCTGACGTTTTAGGAACCAAAAGGTTTTTACAAGTAATGTTGATAGGTAATTAGTATGTACATTTTCACGATAAACAACACCAGCGACATACTTATACCTAATTTTATTGATATCCTCTTCTCAATGTTATGTAAAAGGAACGTAAGCATGCTATAACAGTCTTTGTCTTTAACGCACTTAGTGCGAAAGTGATAAGAAATGCCATATAGAAAGAAACCTATATTTCCGTATAATAGTTGTATTGAGCGCTACTTACCATGTCCACAGAATAATGTACCTGGGTCAACAGATTTCGCGACTAGAGGAGCTAAAGTCGCAGAATTCGTTCATGTCGGAGGACTAGGAGTCGTGGTGGGGGCAGACGCGTGCTCACGCTGCCCCCACGGTACCACAGTCTCCGATGTCACCTCCAAGAGCTGAATACACCGCTCTTCCGAGGAAAGTTTCACATGTCAATGCTAAACATTGTTCATTCCGTTCATTTTTTATGTAATTTAGATCGAATGATAACTCCTGTGTTGTGTGATTTGATGTTAAAATGTAAGCAATTTTGTGCGTGAGAGTTCGCTAGGATTGGTCAATTTGAATTGAATTTCATTATTTAAATCGAGGTTTAATAAGTCTCCGGCTACAATTGAATTTTTATCAAAATGTAGAATCAATTTAATTATGTAACTGTAAAGTATGTTTTGATGAAAATATTGTTTATGTAGGTAGGTTAAGTAGGTTCGATTCTACAAAAGTTATAGCGCGCTTCACTCGCCGAAATCCTGTTTTAATTACATTCGTCTGTTTCATGCACTCGACACATAATGGACTAAAAATGTTAGAAAATGCACTGGTCAACATTAAGTGTTTTATTGTTTACAGTTTTATAATGGTTACTGATCCAACAATGCTTACTTCAGTACTTTATAATAATAAGCTCTTGTAGTGTCATAGTAAAATTTAGTAAAATAGTGATATTTTGTTAAATTTTATCTTGATTGTTTGAAATGCGATAAGAACAACACGTAACATGTTGCATACTATGTTATGTATAGCGCCACTAGTTCATTACGCAGATACATGACATGCTCTATGTTTTTTTTTAATAAGATCAAATTGAGGTAACCTTAGTATCAAATATTGTGCAATATTATTTTATCATCATTTTCTCTATTATCGAACTAAGTTTTTGAATATTTAATTAAAATCCGTTGCTTTGTTGGCCAGTGTTTGTATCAACATTATTAATATTTAATTTTCTTAAAGATAAACTATAGTTATTTTGTTATCTGTTGATTCAATCTTAGATTAATTATTTGTCCATGTAAGGGTACTACTGTGTTTTGTAATGTGTTTACTGTAAAAATAAATTATTGAATGTCTTTCGTAGCGGATGATTTCTATAGTTAATATGCAAGTTGTTACATTATTAAAACATTGCAATTAGTAGCCAATTAGTGAATATATTGAATGTCAGTGTCATTGTTTGAATAAATACGTCTACGGCTGGGAAGTGCTTGTCGCTGCCGATGTTCATTTTTGACCAATCAGTGTATAATATGTAAAGAACCAAGTATATTTAGTAATTTAATAAACAAATTCAAGCCGCAATATTGACTTGATTGGAAAGACCTTTTGAGCTTATGATGAATAAACATTGGAAGTGTTGAAGCGCAACTTTAAAGTTTGTTCACTTACATGAGTACCGTAGTGAATCATTAGTTATGTAAAACAAACTCCGGTCTAGGTCTTTTATTTTTCTAATAATATAGGGCTAATAATATATTTTAATTGAATTGCTAAAATGACACCAAGCTATGTAAAATAAACAAATTAAAGGCAATACTGTGATATCCATTCACATTCACATGTAATAATAGTCACATGTAAGTTACATAATATGTAAATAGGCCTGTGTGGAGATGTAATTAGGTGCACGCTGTTTATAAATCACTTAATGTTATTTAGGGCCTCAAATTACAGGTCTCTTTATGAAAACTATTGCGCTGTACCAAGGCAACCTCTTTGTATTGTATGTTAGCGTTAACTAGGGACCTGTCGAATTGCCCGCCGTAAACTTTAGGATAATATTTGGAGTTAATAATACTTGTAATGTCGCCTCCACGCAGGACTTTCTCTTCTAAACGTTTTAAAATACCTACCATAACAACAGTGACGATTAATATCTCTTGACATTAAAATATGACAATTTAACCGGATTAAATAAATCAGTTTCTGATAATCACGTGTATCACTTATTCACTACTTTTTAGTTATGGGCTCAATGTATGTTCAAGAATAAAACGATTAATTTCAAACAAGCGTATTTAATCATTAAAAACAAGTACAGTATACAATTAATAAAGTAAGATTATTAGAAAAATTCAATTAGAGAGCTAAGTCGATGCGAATTATATTTTAGGCACATTTCTTGAACAAGAATTAGCCTTGAAATCTTATATTGTCACAATTACCGCGTTTTTATACTAATGCATTTGACATGAATTGTGCGTTTTTACAAGTTAGACTAATCATCTATAAGTAATTTGAAAGTGCAAAACAAATTTTAATACTTCCTAGTGGTAATAATAGATGTCTCTAGTAATACGTTTTTCAGTTTTGTTACTCGGCAATTGCATTGTACTGAAGACACGGACGACTCAAGTTTTATGAAGGATTAGAATTTTAAATACATTGTCAATAGCTTAGGACTAATAGCCAAATACGTTCATAGGGGATCGCCCTCTTAGTATATTTTGATAACTTGTTATTCTAGGTTCATTTTCATTTTTGCACATATATAGGTGTCAAATTTAAAGCATTTAAATTAAAACATTACTAGCAGAAATAATATTCGCTTATTTTAATCTTTTCAATATAGTAGACGAATGTTTTATGATTATTTATATGAATCTATTACAATAAAAAGGTCACAGATGCAATACCATGTAACAATAGAGTACCAGGCAATGCTTTAATGTAGCTTTCTCATTCTATGTTGCTACTAAAGCATTTTAGTAAAACATTCGAACTATCATTATTTATATAATTGTAATTTACATATATAATTTATCTCTTAATAAAATTTCTAAATTTCTCGATGTGAAAATTAAATTTAGTCCTGATACCTACTAAATTGCATAACACCCCTTTGATAAATGCAGAATTAAAAATATATTTGTAAAATAAATACTAGTTGTAGAGCTTTTGTGACCTTTCTTTTGTTAAGACGCTTGCAGTAAATACGAAGCGAAAACATATTTTATGGGCGCACATGTGTTTTATGAACTCTTTGTCGAAAAAATGTCTGTAAAATAATTCATTATGTATAGAAAATGTCTTAAGTTATGCAACAATAGAAAATAAATCTGTACATTTTGTGGCTTTGATTAACAAGTATAACCTGTGTATTAACGAACTTACAACAAAATATAAATACGATTTTATGTTTACATTAAACGTATTCATTCACATGATCAGATCATTTAGTCAGTGATTTGAGTAAGTAGGGCAGTGCCACGAATGATCCAATAGTTTGAAGGTTTGTTGGCCGGCAACAGTACAGGCAACACGAAGTTAGTGCTGTGTCCAGTAGTGGATAAAACGCCCGCTCTCTCCGATGTTTTATACATTGGAGCCTCGTACCGGGGGTCAGGCTTTGGCAGCGTCAATACTGGCTTGAACCATACCACCGGCAGCGGAGGATTTGTCTGGCCTGTTTAAATAGTGGAAAATATCATCCTTATTACTATCACACTATTACTTTCTTTTTAAATTCGTAAATCACACTTAGTACTATCTTTTAAATGCATTTACTGAAGGAAACACCCGAAAAATTGGTTTGCATTTTCATTTACATAGCAATGTCACAGGCTACCTGGCTATTGTGAAAGATTCAAATATTTGGTAAAGATTCTCGGAGAAAATAAATAATATGTCTAAAGATAAGATAATAGATTGATTTTCGGATCATAATATAAAGGTCAATAATATACACATTAGGTCAAACACTCACAATGACGAGAGGATGTGAGTTTTCGGAACATGTCAAGTACGCATATTGTCAAACACGTATAAGTATTGTCATTAACGCCATATTAAGTCATAAATGGTCAATAACTCATAAATGGTCAATATATGCAAAATTTATATTTTGTAACGTTTCTCGAAAATAAAATTATGAAATTTGATATTATTATAGGAACAGTCTGTTAAATTGATAGATTTATTATTAGATTATGGTAATTAATACCTTTAAGTTTAATTAAAAAATAGCCATATAATATATGGCTATTTTTTAAATAAACTTATGTAGACCATTATGAATCAGAACATATTATGTTCTGATTCATAATGGTCTCTGATAACTGCGTGTAGGACTATGTATGTATGTATGTGTTTGACTTTTAAAATTATTATTATTATTATTATTTATTTAAATTTATTATGACTTTTATATTAATTTTAAATATAATACCTACTATACAAGGTATAAGGGACATCGTACCGAATACTGAAATAGTGTATTCAGACCTTGATTCTGAGTCGAAAATCATTGAAATTTTCTGACGGAAAATTCATATTTTCTTTCGATTTTTCCGGTTAAAAATGATATCAAAATGAGTAGGCAGAACATTTTACCGAAAACAATTTAAAAAATACCAAAAAAACTGCAATATAATTAATCAAACAGCCGAAGTGCGGGGCGTCCCCTGCGGCCGCCATTTTGTGTTAGTGTGCGTAGTCTGTTTGCACGGAATACACATGTGCTTATTACTTTTGTGCGATACCTACGTTGAATGACCTTCATCTCTGATTGCATAAAAAGTTTAATTTTCCGGCTGAAAATTCTAATGATTCTCGACTCTGAATACACTGTTTCAGTATTCGTTACACCGTGTATACATACATGCATAAAGGACGTTATTCACGCTCTATACAAAAAGTACCCAAAAAAAGTGCCGGCCAACGAAAAAAAATGGTTTTATCGGTTAGAGAATGACATTTTAAGATTTTTTTCTTTAGACGGCTAAGGGCTATGACCGAGAGTTATATGACTTAGAAATAATTAAAAAATGCATTTATACGAGTTCGTTCAATTTTTACTTCATTACTATAGCAAAAATCAAATAATGATGATAAAGATTAACTTAATCTCGCTTAATAATAATATAATATGACAAAAAGCCTAATTATATACAATCATCATTAGGTACCTAAGTACCTGTGTAGGTATTAGTGTTATAAAATATGTGTAAAGAAAAAGACTTCATTTCGTTACCTAAGTGGCTTTATTCATATGTTATAATGCCGCAGGTCTTACGATAACATTTTCTAAACCTAATGCAGGTGGATTTATGGCAGGTTGTTAGTGCCTCGCGAACGTCATGTATCACACTATGCACATAGTGTCGGAACAGCAGCCCACCGTTCTTTTGCCAACATTGCATGAGCAATAATATACGGTATGGCATCACGGCCACTCAATGATGTCTCGATGCCAATGTAAACATAATATCGCACCTTTAAAGACAAACCGTTTCTAAACGAAAATATACAATTTTACACAGGAGCTAAAATAAGAAAAATGCAGGACCTTTTTGCAATAGCATTTAAGATTATGGTGGTTTGAGCCATTCTTTATGGTCATAATGATGGATATTTATTTACACTATAACATTAAATTCAGAAAAGCAATTTTTTTTTAATAGCACATTGTTAATTACGATTTTAAATTTTTATAGTAACACTTCCATTATTATTTTTTTCAATTATGATTAATTATTGTAAAATCCCCATATAAATTATGTAACAAAATATAAAAATACTTGAAAACCCATTATAATAATGATTTTACAATACTACTAAATTGAAAATATTATAATTAGCATTCGCTCAAATTGTAACTGGACAGATAAATAAAATAACACATTCTAATCAATGTTTTATTCTCATTTAAAACGCGAGATCCATACATTTCTTTGACATTATGGCACTTAAATCTTTAGCATTGCTAGGATGTCTTAATAATCAGTCTTTATTCAGTATCTAGTTTTAAACCACAGCAAGTTGTCACTAAACTTCCGTCATCACTCTTTAACGAACAATTCACAATTAGTATAGACACGATATTGCATTTAGCAAGCAAATCTTATTTAGTTTTGTAACGGTCAAAACCGACGCCATCTATGTCTAAAATTGGATTTTTTTGAACAGAGTCAAACTCATCGTATAGTTTACGTAGTTTTAAGAAAAATGGTATTCATAACTCAATTCTCCAAAAATTTCGTTTAGTAACGGTTTGTCTTTAAAGGTGCGATATACTCTGGCCCGAACATGCCGAGATGTGCTCTTATGATGTACTCTTCCTCTTATAATTATTACCTATGTTTTCTCGTGTGCGTTACCCCAGCAAAATAATGTCGAAAATTGTCATTTAAACTTTATAGATAATTAGTTGCTCCCCTTCTGTAATTGTTAGGCACATTTTTAAATTTGTTTCACTTAAACTTTTTTAGTTATTACAAAAAAACATTTCCTGCTGGGGTAACGTTTGAAACGTTACCGCAGCCAGACATTTTCTTTTTTAATTGTAATATTGAAATAAATTTTAGCTAGATAATTAGTTACCTGGACTAGGTAAATGTTACAACTTATTTGGTATTTGTATTTTCTTCGGCTGCGAAGTTATTCGAAATCCTGCTGGAGTAACGTTTGTGGGTTTGCTGGATCTCTGAAACGGGTAAGCGGATTGTAACCATCTTTTGTACATAACTTCTTAAGGATTAGTTTTAATTTGTTCGACAATAAAATAACAAAAATAATGGACCGTTTAAAAATTATTTAGGTAAGTATGAAAACACTTCAATACGTCCTAACACTTTAAATAAGACCTCTAAAGACTTACTTGAAACGTTATTCTATTGCTTGTAACTACCTTCAAATGTATACGAATTTTCGTAAGAATACTGTAAGTGACTAAAAAGTTATGATGAAATGTAGCTCTCCACGTTCACGATCACAATGAGTGCGGCCTTTTTTAGCCACCGATAAACCTGTGTGTGGATATATAAACTGAATGTTATGCTAATAATTAGTTGTTTAGTTCAGTTATCTACCTGTAGAATTTCAGCGTCGTACATATAATAATTTACGAGATAATTAAATAAAAGTCATTAGAAGGTGCAAGTCCGTGGTAATCCGACCATGTTTAGGTGGTTACAAAAAAGCGATCACCCAGTACATTGCGCTGTCTTTAAAAATGTTTAGTGTAATACACCTTACGATTTCGGTACAGTTGCGTACAGTGTTAAATACATTCAATATTTATTCATTATTATTACTAGACTTCCAACGAATATTCGGTTACTATTCGGTATTCGGCCTATTCGGCTGCTTTTATTATATTCGGCCGAATACCGAATATCTACATATTATTCGGCCGAATACCGAATACTTAAATAATATATTTTGTCATTGAGAAATAATTGGTAAAATGAAAAATTAAAATCGATTGATTACGTATATATTCATATTTTCATTTCTGTTATAATCATTTAAGTAGTCATTGGTGCATAACACAGCTACATAATCATCTTCTGAATAGGAAAAATGGAGGATTCTATGTATTTGAATTATTGTGGTAATCAACATTTAGAAGGGTAAGGTTCTCATTTCTTTTATAATCATTTATTAAGTAGTCATTGGTACATAAAACAGGTACATAATTTAATTCACGTCTGTACAAGTTTTTGGCGCTAAAATCCAGCCGAATACTTTTGCCTAATATTCGGCTATTCGGTCAGGGGCCTCGCCGAATATTCGGTATTCGGTATACTGCCGAATATACTATTCGTTGCAAGTCTAATTATTACCTATTATTTATTTTGTTTTTTTCCCTAATTGATCTTAAGCACTTGTTTCTTTACTTAAAATTTATTTAGTCTTTTTTACTACCGGAGCTACAATCAACAGAAAATCTGCACTGGTCCGCTAAAATTATAAATATGTAGATACATGTATGAACGATTCACCTGACTGCAATAAAACGAAAATTTTAACCAATAAGAAATCGTTTCATTTCTTTGATTTTTTTTTGTAAAGAAATAACACTAAAGTAATTGTATTTTATTTTGGGGTGTATAGAGCTTAGACTTGAATGCATCAAAATATTTAAAGCAACAAGTCATCTACAATAAGTTAAAATAGACCGAATAGTAGAAGAATACAGTTGTAAATTAGAATGCATCAACATTGCATCGCCCAACAGTCGTATACCTCGTAAGAGTAGGTAATATTGTTCTGTGGTCTATACTTAGAACCGAGAATTATCTATACCTATGTACCTACCGTTAAGCGTTGAGCCCGTGACTGTTGATTTCTGTTAAAACGAACAGTTGTTGAATGATATTTTGATATAATAACGGTAATTTAATTTATCGAGTGAAAGTGATACATTTTTATAGATAAAATTATTGGTCAGATAATATTTGTCAATCAAGAATCGCTGATAATACATCCTTCGCTAGAACGCGGGAGGGGAGGGGCGAAGGGATACTTCATTGTTTGCCTTTTGCATCTAGTGCACTAAACTTGACCCTTAAGCAGATAATATACGTGTTGTAAAGTACGTGTGCGCTTCCTATTTTTGCAAATATTTATCGTATTCTTGAGAGTTCTTCAATATGTGTGTACCTAATTACTAATAATAGGCATTAATGCTAATTCGATTCAATTTAAGTAATTGTCAATTCTTGTCTTAGGATATTAATTACTAATGCTAATATTGAAATTTCGTTCAGGGTGAACAAATTAAAAACGATCATAACTTTTAGGTAGGTATATCACTTATTACTAATTTTACATAAATAATTTATTTTATTATAATTTAACTCACCGCGATTTTGTGATCAAATCTTTTATTTTCTCCAACATTATTACAGAAATAATGCAATACAGAGTTTGTTCGCGATATGCTAGCCTAAGTCGATTCATCACTTAAAAAAATCCCCATCTATTCACAAAATACCTATTTACAACGCATACGTTACACTCTTCAAAACGTATCATTTCATTTCATATTTCTTAAATTACCTATACCTACCCTAAAATTAAACTTCAATTAACAAATACTACGCAGGTACTTATTCTATGAACAACTATAAACAATTCACCTAAACATTACGAGAAAACAAAAGCATTCAAAACAATACCTAATCTCCCGGCTGATTACTAATTATGCAATAAACAATCCTAAATAAAAAATATTTAAAAAACATGTAGTTTTTTGTAACACTTATGTACATATCCGTAGTAAACTTCCAAATAATATCCTACATATTTTAAAAGCCAGCACAATGTACTGGGTGATCGATTTTTTGTAACCACCTAAACATGGTCGAGTTACCACGGTCTTGCACCTTCTAATGACTTTTATTTAATTATCTCGTAAATTATTATATGTACTACGCTGAAATTTTACAGGTAGACAACTGAACTAAACAACTAATTATTGGCATAACATTCAGTTTATATATCCACACACAGGTTTATCGGTGGCCAAAAAAGGTCGCACACATTGTGATCGTGAACGTGGAGAGCTACATTTCATCATAACTTTTTAGTCACTTACAGTATTCTTACGAAAATTCGTATACATTTGAAGGTAGTTACAAGCAATAGAATAACGTTTCGAGTAAGTCTTTAGAGGTCTTATTTAAAGTGTTAGGACGTATTGAAGTGTTTTCATACTTACCTAAATAATTTTTAAACGGTCCATTATTTTTATTATTTTATTGTCGAACAAATTAAAACTAATCCTTAAGAAGTTATGTACAAAAGATGGTTACAATCCGCTTACCCGTTTCAGAGATCCAGCAAACCAACAAACGTTACTCCAGCAGGATTTCGAATAACTTCGCTACCGAAGAAAATACAAATACCAAATAAGTTGTAACATTTACCTAGTCCAGATAACTAATTATCTAGCTAAAATTTATTTCAATATTACAATTAAAAAAGAAAATGTCTGGCTGCGGTAACGTTTCAAACGTTACTCCAGCAGGAAATGTTTTTTTGAAATAACTAAAAAAGTTTAAGTGAAACAAATTTAAAAATGTGCTTAACAATTACAGAAGGGGAGCAACTAATTAATTTTAGTTTAAATGACCATTTTCGACATTATTTTGCTGGGGTAACGCACACTGTTTTCTCCCAATTCTCTGACGTGTTCTGTTAAAAGTCTGTCGCCAAGCTCGACCGTAAAAACACCATTTGGATTGATGTGCTCGCCGTAATAGCTTTTAGCTTGTTTTATTTGATAAATACCCAAACTTAATAATATTAAATCCTCTTCTGAGAGCCTTGGAAAATCATCGAACTCGGGCATATCGGCGGACATCGGCTGAAATTGTGCTCATCTTCTATTATAATTATGCCTTACAACTATATCAGCCAGCGTGTTAGGGATTGACATTCTATGGTTAATTATGGCCAAAAATATAGTTAATTGATACATAAATGCAAATGCTCATTTTATGATTTTCGGAGATCCATTTTGGGTCTAAAAGTTGGTTGGTTGGTAGACGTTTGTTGTAATAATAAAAAATGTTTAAAAGATCATTTGCCGTAAGATGACACGGTTTTTTTCAATGGCCGGCACTTTAATTTTTGGGTAAATTTTGAATGATATCCTTTGATATTAATAAGTGTAACATAACAGTAAACCAAATCATACAATTAATGTATAAGTATATATTGCAATAGATAGTAGTTTCTCAATTATCACAAGGGAATGCATTAGGCACATCAGACAAACGTAGCAAAGCAGTAGTGTCGACTTGTCTACTTAAGGAATTGGATCAAAAATAACAAAATACATATTCCTGGTGGTAGATGTTAATTTGTAATTTTCTCTTATTGACATGACTATTTCTTAGTATATCAGATAAGCTGAGAGAGAGTACCTAGTACTTCGCCGAAGTTTAAAAACTGTCAATTGTCATTTGGTTAGAGGACAACAAGCGTATCAGTGACTACATTACACTACATTACATTACGCGACTAAATTAAAATTGTTCACAAACCTGGAAATGCGTCAACTAGTTTATTCGTATGTATGTCCCATCGGCCCGCGTCTATGAACAAGCCATGAATATTTACACCATCTTCGGGTAGTTGTAAATCGCCGTAAACAGTGGGACCCGGAGGTTCGCCCTCCTGAAATTGATTTCTTTTGTGTTTATACTAAATAGTAGATGGGGCAAGGTTTCTTATTCTAAGCACTGAATATAACTAATATTTTGTTGTTTTATTTAAGAAATAAAACATCAAGTTGGACTAACCACGAATTGGACTAACCGCGAATTGTACCAAACGCGCCTAAAGGCATTCAAAACCATAAAGGAGACAACATTTTGCTGGCGTACCGCGAACGCACACCGAGCGGCTCGATACACTGAGTGTGGCAAGACAGGAAGCTCCACATGCGTACGTTTACGTTCGTGAAGTGGTGTGCCACGACGCCAGTCTTCGTCATCAGTCGCCTGAATGACTTATTTGTCCCACATGTGAGTTTGTAACTCAAAAGGATCTAACCACTGAATTATCACCGACGTACGATATTATAATATTTCAATCACTATCCTGTTTTTTATCACCAAACACCAAAGTTTTCCATATAATTAGAAATGTACAGAACAGAATGCCTAACTTATTCACCTACACATATTTTTTTAAGGAAGAGGGTCAAACGAGCAAACGGGTCATCTGATAGAAAGTGACTAGCGCCGCCCATGAACGCCTGCAACTCAGGAATCACAAGCGCGTTGCCGGCCTTTGAGCAAGGAGTACATTATTTTCTTGAAAGCTTGTAGGTCGGTCCCGAAATACCGCAAAAGATAATGGTTGTGCGGGGCAAAAAGTGTCATTTTCAAGACATTTTCTGCCTGCACACAGTGGTGGAGTAAGAATTATACAAGTGATGGGGATGAAAGTTTTGCCGTGAGGAACGATGCCGGAAAGTTATCCGAACAAATCTTCGGAGCAATCTCTATGATACATACGATGGAGAATGCAGAGTGAAGCTACATCTCTACGTAACGCGAAGAGGTTGAGCCTATCGGAGAAATTTGGCTTTCGATGAATCGAGTCGCTCTGGATGCGGTCCAGAGGTAGAAGCTGGTACTGAGATGCTCCTGCGTAGAGATGAGAACAGAATTCCATATGCGGCCGGACTTGTACCATATAGAGTTTGAGGTTGTAGGCCGGAGTGAAATTTTGCCTCGATTTGTTTAGCAGTTAGCTTCTTCAATGCTAATATAATCTTACCCTCTAAGTGACCCCTATGCCTAGGATTTTAAAACTGGCCGAGGCTGTTAGGAAGATACTCTGAAACCGAGGTGATACGACAAATGACATCTTTTTTGCTGTGAACGCACAAATCTGTCTTTTTTCGGTTCAAATGGACTAGATTCAGTCGACCTAGTCGTAAATTTCCTTAGCGGAGGTTTTAGATTGTCTGAAACCTCAGATAAGGAAGTTTCACAAGTTTGTTTTAACCCTCGATGACGTTTTCCCGAGAAATATTGGGGTGGCCAGTATAAAAGGATGAATGCTACTAGTTGGCAACATGTCATTGCTATGGACCGATTACAGATTTGAGTTCGGAGCATGCATCGTCGATAACCACGTTAATGCTTCTGTCTGCAAGGTGCCGGAGACCCAGTTACTTAATTTCTCGGAAAGCTCGTAGAGAATCGCCAATGTCAGATCCGATCGAAGGCCTTCGCTATGTCCAAGCTAACCGCACAAGCCTCTCCCTTTGTCTCGATCGCCTGTGCCCACCAGTGTGTTAGATAGACGAGAAGATCACCAACTGAGCGACCCTCACGAAAAGCATATTGTCGTTAAGTAATTTTTGTAAGTAACGGAGGAGCTGGCCGTTGATTACGAATTCCATAACCTTAGAGAACAGGGGGGGGGGGTTATGACTTTAGGCCTGTAGATGGACGCATCAGAGCGATCACCCTTTTTTTAGGGATCGGGTGCACAAACGTCGACTTCCAAAAGTTCGGAACGACGGTACAAGTAAATTTCTAACACCAACCGGGAAAAGGACATTTAACGAAATGTCACCTGCGGATTTCAAGCCGAAAGACAATAGAAGTAAACGCATTAATAATTCGGATTTAAGTGGAAATGTTTCATCTCTTAGCGGTCGTGATAACTGTGGGGAGTACAATTACTGCGAGTTAGTCTCACAGGCTACCGATTATTTGTCAAAAATTAATGAATTAGTTAATGATCAAGGATCTCGGATGAATTTAGGTAATAAAACGGCAATTATGGATATTACTCAACGAATTACCGGTATCGTATCCTTGTTAGCAATAAAATCCTTTAGCAACGAAACGAAGTTAGCGAATTTTGAGCGACAAATGGAGGGTATCGCAACTCAACAAACGAGTTTAACGTACGCGGACAAACTTAAGCTTCGCTTACCACCTAAATCTGCCCCGTGCCTGGTACCTACTGAAGCGAGCGTTCCTAGGCCTTGTGTTATTGCCTATCCCACTACGGAACGCTTAGCGGACTATGCGACCTCGTCAGCAACGAAACAAGCTCTCATGAAGGCTATTAAACCGAACGATGAGGGATTCCAAATTGCAGGCGTTAAAAAAACCCTGTAAGGCAGGCGTCGTGTTACGTGTAGCTAACGAACGGCAGCTTAAGAAACTGGAATCTGTAGACGCCATTATATCAGTAGGGTTACGATTAGAAAAACCGAAAGGCCGTAAGCCCCGTATAATTGTAAAAGACGTACCCGGTTCTATGGAAGATCGTGCCTTCCTAACAGCCTTATACCGTCAGAATATCAAGGACGAATTAAAATTAAGTGAGAACGATTTTATTAAGTCAACCAAAATTGTTAGGCATCGTAAACTAGAAAATGGGCGTCAATGGATAGGCTTAGAATTAGAGGCAGCAGTTCGGAAACATCTAGTCAACACAAAAGATAAACTTTACATAGACTGGGCCACTTGTAGATTCATAGACGATATAGAAGTAGTTCGTTGCTTAAATTGTCAGCAATTCGGTCATGTACAAAAGTTTTGCACCATTAAAACCCCTACTTGTGCTAATTGCGCCGCCGCACACGAAACGCCAGCTTGTCCAGATAAAGACACACCAGATTTTAAGCCCACGTGCGCACAGTGCAGGCGGTTCAAAAAACCATCTGACCATCGATGCGGCTCACACAACTGTGCCTCATACAAATTAAAACTGGAGCAGCTAATATTAAATACCAATTACTGAATAGTGTAATTTAGCTTAAAAAAAAGAAGATATTTATAGAGTAACTAAATAACTAATGGATAATATTTAAATAGGCCAGTTAAATCTTCATAAAGATAAAATAGCTACATCAGAATTAGACCGTTTAATTTTAGAACAAAAGATAGAGAGAATATATTGTCCTTATACAAGAACAATATCAAAGCGCTCGCTTGCGTCGTAATGTAGTACAGCTTAACTGCCGTTCGCAGGCTGGGATATACTCGTATGTTGCAAGTTCTAATTTTACGGTAACATCTTTGCGTAAACTTATGACGTCACACTGCGCCGTTGCTGAGATCTCATCCTCTACCTGTAAGGTTTACGTAGTGAGCTGCTGTTTTCAATTTTCACATCATATTGATCCTCACTTACATCACTTACGTTACGTCTTGCAGTTCTTCGTTGGACATAAAATTATCATTGGCGCTGATGTAAATGCGTCATCTTCATTATGGTCTAGCAAGTTGTGTTCAACCGACACGGTTCGACGTTGTGCGGTTGAAGATTTCATTGCGGAAATGAATCTTACTATTCACAATACCCCCGATGCACCACCAACTTTTTGCAACCCAATGGGTGAGTCTTATATTGACGTGACGTTTACCCGCGGCGACGTCTCGATATACGGATGGCGTGTCCTCCCGGACGCATCCTGCAGTAATCACCGCTTGATCGTGTACGAATTCATACCAAGGGTTGCACAGGATCCACAAAGGGCTCCCTATAATTTTAGATATAAAACTAAAGATGTGAACTGGGCTTTGTTTGGTTCACTCTTTGCAACTCCTACCAAAGACTTCAGTCGCAGTAGTTTATCAGCTGAGGAAAGCGCAGAAATACTATCAGAAACTTTCACATACTGCGATGATGTATCTATTCGTCGCGGACCTATCACTAACACTCGTAGATATGATTGGTAGAATGATAGATTAGCCGAACTACGTAGAAGCTACCGGAAAGCTCGTAGAAAATTAAACACTATTAAAAAACATAACGTAACAGGAGATTTGTGCAATAATGCTCTCATTGCTCTTAGAGTTACCAGGTCCCACTACATAGCTGCTGTGGAAAAATCCAAGGGAAACTTATTTCAGAAACTTGTTGATAAACTCGATAGAGAGGGCCCTTGGTCACCTTTGTATCACAAATTTAAGGCAAATAGATCAATCGACCTTGCATACATACAGAACATCAAAATTAATAAGATATACCACAGGAGTAGAACAAACAGCAGAATATCTTTTAGAATCACTAGTACCTGACGATCGGCCGGAAAACGACACTGATCATCACCGACAGATCAGGCAGTGGGCCAACGAACCACCACTGTCTCCAAAGTCTGATTCACCATCTTCAGACGAATTTCTCGGTATCATTAGATATCTAACAAAATGACAAAAAAAAAGCTTGTAAACTTTCGGGTAACACGACTTTTACTGTCTTTAAACGTTGCTTTGCTGAAGGTATATTTCCTCGTATATGGCGGTGCGGTAATATTCGTATAATAGCAAAAAGTGGCGATAAGCCACAGTATGATCCTAAATCCTACCGACCAACCACATTGTTACCATCGTTAGGAAAGTCTTGTAGTGCCCCGGCTTCTGCCAGGTGGAGTCAAAATTCATGATAGACAATTTTATTACGTTGGGTAAATCGACAACTGGCGCTGTTATATCGGTTAGAAAGTTTGAAACAGAGTCAAAATTTCAATACGTGCTTGTTATTTTCTCAAATATATCTGGCGCCTTCGACAACGCATGGTGGCCCAAGCTGTTGCTGAAATTAAAATCACGGGGTGCTTTAAAAATATCTCTTCGTACTTTTCACAAGGTAGAACTAAACTAACTAAAATGACCTCATAGACGAATGGCAACAACGCTGGGACGAATCATCCAAGGGGCGCCATCTTTACCAATTCTTTCCATCTGTTCGCGAACGGTTGTCGAGGACATGGCTTGAGGTGGATCACTGTGTCGCTCAATTTCTTACGGGTCATTGTAACTTTAAGAGTAAGCTGTATTCATTTAAATTAGTCGAGTCACCATTGCGTCAATGCTCAACACCTAACTCTCACTATGAACAGTCTGCTCATCATATCCTCTGGGAATGCAGTCTTTGGTATAATGCACGTAATATAATGCTGAATAGCTTGCAGGTGACATCTGGGTCGGTATACTATGGCGATCTTGTGTCAACTAGGGTGAATTTCCGTGCGTTTAGGCAATTCTGCCATACATATTATAGAAATCAAATATAGCTCACCTAAGACCCGTAATATTTTGTGGCCGTGGTGCTTCCCTGTTTAAAAGGGTGTATGCCTATTTTACTTCATTTTCTCTCCCGCTTTGCTAAGGAGGGAAGTGGATTTACTGTATTTTCAACTCCTCCAATTTTCTTCTGATTAATTTCGTTGCGGGTTCCAAGACAGTTTTATTTCTTCCTGGGACTTCCCCGAGTGTCATAACTACCGAGTTATGACACTCGGGGAAGTCCCAGTTATGACCCACGAACACACCGGTGTTCGTGGGTCACTGCTGTGGATCCTGGTGTGCAGGAGTTACAGTGGTGGGCGTGTGGGTGGGATTAGTCCCTTTTGAGTAGGAGAGTCGAAAAAGGCCTTTTAAAACTGGTGCCAACTCTGGAGCACACGTCTTCAGCACGATAGGAGAGATTCCATTGGGACCACTCGACTTATGAATATCGAGGGAAATGAGTGTTTTACGCACTGATTTCTAGGTGAACTGGAATTCCGGCATACAGCTCTGCACCGCGGTATGGTCGGCGATACGTTTCCCCCGTTATCCAAAGTCGAGTTGGATGCAAAGAGTTCAACTAAGAGATCGACTTTCTCCTTGGCATCATGGACCAACGAATTATCTCCCATCTGCAGGGTTGGAAGCGATTGATTCCTAGATAATATAATACTAAGACTTACAACAGGTTTAGGCTTTTTCTTATTTTCAATATAAACATCATCCTGTGTCAAGAAGACCTTTTTGGGGAAAAAGTCAAACATCAATGCGTCTATAGGCACTCGGTAACGACGTGCATACGATTGTAGTGAACCCGTCAGCAGGCCTTGCGGAAAGAACAAGCCTGACACCCAGCTACTCGGTTGAAGTCCTTCCACGAGCCATTTCTGAAAACATAAGAGAGGTAGTGATGTCAGTAATCGATATCTGTTTCGAGTTTTTTCAGTTAGTTCATAATTCTCAAACTCCTTATTATTTTTCACCTTCTGCCTCAATACTCAGAAACTTACTGAATAATAATTTATACAATATAAAAAAACAAAAAAATTTGGTGGCTAAATATTTTTCAGTGTTAAGGATTTCTTTTTTGTCTACAATTTTTTTTTAATACTTAATATCATATACTTATATGTTTACCTCCACAAAATCAATTCGTAATGTGAGGTCGTAGATCCAACTGCCAAGTGACTTCAAAGAATTATATCCTTTTCTATGCCACATGCCAGGCACTTTATTGTTGAGGAAAGAAGTGAAAACTGCTTCAAATGCTTCAGACATTACCACAAGACCCTAAAAAAGAAACAATGTATCGGCGACTTGATATAAGTAAAAGAAATTGAGTTCTCAGAATATTAAGCATCTATTGTATTTAAGTAATCCATTCTTCCATAGTTCTAAACTTATAACCTAGTTTTTGCCGGTGGCACCGCCTGCATGTATGTCGGTTATCGCGGTAAAGAGTAGCTTATGTGACTCGCTGATAATGTAGCTTTCCATTGGTAAAAGATTTTTTTTATATCAGTGTAGTGGTTTAGGCGTGAAACAAACAAACAAAAAAACTTACACACATTGATAATAATTATAATATAAGTATACATATTCACATTTATAATGTAAGTATGGAAATGGATAATAACATAGGCTACTTTTTACCACAATAAGCGACATACACGGGGGCGGAGCTAGATCGGATCTAGTTATTACTATATTTTAGGTATGTATATGTGTATAATTTACTCTCAAAGGTCGAAAACTTCAACCAACTTTTCAGTGTCACAATTTTTAAAATATTAGGTACATAGGTAGGTAGGTATATCATATGAGGCGGCGATCCTATAAAAATAATAGCAAAAGAAAGATGCAAGTTTTTTTTCATAATATTCAGAAAGATATGCCTAGACTAATTAATTAATATATACTTACGTATAGACAATGTATTAAATAAGTAAATTATTATGTAAAATATCTTGATATACAGTTAAGTTCTTACTTTGATAGCCTTCTGGAGATCATTAAGCGAAGAATGTATTAGAGCTAGTAAAGTGTTAAATCTGTCAGTTTCATGTATCAGCACGGTGGTCAGCGAATGTAACTGTCCCATGTCATCTGGTATCATTAACTTTGGATTCATAAGGCCCTTGTCAATTGATCTGGATATTTTGGCTCGTATCTGGTCACAAATGCGCCACACGATTTGATCTGGAGTGTCGCCGCCTTCAGAGCCTCCTGTTCGTGGCTGTACGTCTAATATTGTTTGTACTAAACTCGTTGTTTCTTTGTTCTGCAAACCAAACCATTTCAAAGAAATAGTCAATAAAGTCCAAGTTTTGTTTAGGCTTTGTTTAAATAAATTTAAAGTAGTTCAGACTTTAGCTTTAAACTGCTAAAAATGTCTGTTAGCGGCGAAATTACAAAATGCAATGACACTTGACGAATAATGCAGAAAAAAAATCAAATTTCAATATTATTTTATGATCGTATTGCAACTGACATGTTATAACTCCCGGACTAGGGATATACCCTGTATCGCGGGGGACTTTACACACATACATATATAAAATGGACACAAAGAACACCCAGACTCAGAATATCAATTTGTGGATCGCACAAAGTGTGGTCTTATGTGGAGATCGAACTCACAATACTCAGCGCAGTAGGAAGTCTAAAATGTAAAAAAAATATTATATAGGTATATAAAAAAACATTTAATATATGGTTACCTTGTCAGTAGCCCATGCTAAAATTGGCATTATTTACTGTAATGTATAAGTTGTTTAGAGTAAGACTGAGAGGATTTAGAATAAAAAGACTTACCTCGAATGCTATATTTGCATTATCGTGCATGCCAAAGACTTCTGGTGTCTCAATGACTGGTAAAGTATCAATGTAATTGCGAATATCCTCTATTTTTTCAGTCCTCGGGCAATAATAAATGCCAGATGAAGAGTAGGCGTATCCTTCTTCGAGAGTCGGTGGTGAGAAGAAAACCTTTAATATAGTTGTCAAGCAACGCTGGTCCCACATATCCGTCACCCGACCGCCGTACGTTATTAAACCTGAAAAAGTTAAGTAGTAACCAGATATTATTAAATACCTTAAATATTTTAAGCGATCTTTAATATTTACTACTACTTTAATATTACCTCTTTTATTTTACAAATAAGGATGTTGAAAAAGACGAGGAAAATAAACGTTGAATGCTGAATTTTATTAATAAGTTAAGTAGCTTAATAAATAAATATATCTAATATAGTCAGAAAACGGTTACCCTATGTTATTTGACTTTTTTTTGTTATTAAAATATGGCTACATAGGTATCCAACAAAATTCATGAAGTTCTAAAAGTAGTGAAGTTGTTATGTATATTGTTGCATATATCTATCTAATTCGTAAGGAATTCAAGAGAGCTAAAGGCTTTATCTTACTGGTAATGTATTCCAATGCGTCCCAAGGCATATGACCGTCTTCACAAAACATTTGCAAATTGAGCATGGCGCATTCGCGGTCACTATTATTAAACTCATATGTGATGTTCCATCCGAGCGGGCCGAACTTTTTTCGTTCCTGAATTATGGCGTGAAACATGCAAATACCGAACAGCATCGTACGCCAATCTTGACCTAATACTATATAATAAGAAATAAAAGAAGCCGATATAATTTAAGATTAAACGAACCTGTAGAAGTTAGTGAAAATTACTGCAAGAATTACATTTGAATGGAAAAAATAGCAAATATACAAAGAAGATACCATGTTTTTCGAAAAAGTCATCATCCATTTCTATAAAAGCTCTTTTTACGTTAGCCTTCAAACCTTTTGGCGGTTCGTTTGTTACTTTTACTGAATTTTGCAACACCGATACTGGAAATTTCGGGGTTGGCATCGAACTGAGATATAGACGAAAATCATCATGTAGCACTCCACCCTGAGTGGTACCCAAATTAGACACTATTAACTCCAAGCCTAACATCCACGAAGCGGCCAAATGACAGTTCTGCAATTATTACAGATGACAAATAATTATCGGGTTTTATTTAATAAACAAATTGTCATTATATTATAATTATTTACATACTTGTAAGAAAACCCAATCGCCTTTACTTTTCGCACCATTGATCATCCTTTCAGCAACAGGACCTTGCCCCTGACCTAGCGAAATGGAATGCACTCGATCACGCATGTTCATCTCTGTGGCAAACTTTTGGAAAGCTCCAAAAGGATCCGAGCCAGTGCTTAAAACAAACACAAGTGGTATGTTCGATGCTGTATCTTGGTATCTGAAACAGAAACAAAACAGACTTTGTAAAGAAAAAAAAGACATATTCTCTTTCAGTGGTTCATCTATGAGTAGTATCTCAATTTTTTATTTATAAACGTTAAAATAAATAAATAGGGTTGATTACTTCGAGCACGCTGGAATTGCGGCGGGAAGAGGTACCCGACACGGTACCCTCTCGGGCTGACGCAGGTGATCACCGGGAAAGGTTGTTTCGGAGATAACCTGTGTCTGATCCGCGCCATCCGTCTGTCTGAGTGCCACCACTGCGGTGACTGCACCGTTGGCACGGCCCTCCACACTTTGGCAGAATGCCCGGCGTGGGTAGAGCAGAGGCGTGACCTCGTGGTGGCCATCGGACTGGGAGTCCTCTCGCTCGGTTGTATAATTACCGCCATGGTACGGAGCGAGAGTGCGTGGAACTCCGCCATCTCCTTCTGCAAGCAAGTTATGCTTACGAAGGAGATGGCGGAGCGGGACCGGGAGAGGTTTAGAACTCTCTCGGCCTGCCTTCCCGGGAACGGGCCAGTTACCGCACACGACTCGACGAGGACAGAGGTCGCAGAACGACCTCCGTCCGCCATAAACGCAGGCCTGGGGGTGACAGGTGAAGTCAACTGTCACTCTAGCAGAAGCTGGCCGAGGTGATGGCGAAACGCGCTGCGACCATACCACCACCTGACGAAATTGACCATAGAAACTGGAGCCGACAGTCCCTTTCGGAAGTGAAAAGCTTTTATGGCCAGTTATACGCTTCGCATTGATTTGACCTGTTCTCGAAAATGAGGACCACAGAACCGCATTAACACGCCACTACACCGAAGACCTGGCCGAAGTCAGCACTGACGAAATTGAGTTGGCTCTTAAGACAGCTGGAAAATGGAAAAGCCCTTGGAGAGGATGGCGTTACAACAGAGCCGATTAAGGCTGGAGGTAACCCCGTTTTGAGGAAGCTCCAAAAGCTCTTCAACGCTGTCCTGTTTGAAGGGAGAACTCCGGCGGCGTGAAGTAGAAGTGTGGTCGTCTTGTTCTTCAAAAAGGGTGACAAGTCCATGTTGAAATCGTAGAGTTTTCGCGCATGACGGTTCGTGATGACTCTCGATGAGTTGATAGTTCATAGACTGGGTTGACTGGGTTTCGGAGCGGATATGGCACCATAGACCATATTCACACAGCGCGGCAGATTATACAGAAAACCGAAGAATATAAACAGCATCTGTGTCTAGCATTCGTAGACTATAAGAAGGCCTTTGACTCGATCATGATCTGGTCTGTCAAGTGACATGCAATAGGAGAGGCTTATGTCCAGCAGTGGACTGCGATAGGTTGATAATGCTTAAGCTTCTATTTACGTTTATTTTCTATCTGTCTAGGTCTTTTAGCTTCAACAATTTAAGATGCATTACATCTTAACTCGTGTTCTTAGACATACTCTCGTATGGAGATGAAACGAGTTTATAATTCAACTTTTGACTAGGCCCTTTCGCGTGGCAAATCAGGTAGTTCTTTGCTTGGTAAAAGTGACCACCGTTACCAAGACTTCTTAACTTATATACATGGACGGTCTGTTTTATGATCTTAGAAGAATAAATGAAAGAGCGAAGAATAAACGCTACATTGATGATATTATTATGGTTTTTTCTTAGCCCGTCGAGCAACGATCCGAGAAGATTGATTAAACTATGTGTGTTCTGTACGAGAACCTATGGCCTTCGATATAATACCAGTAGGTAAGTGAGTTGACTCAATTTTTTTAATTAAGTAAAAAACCTCTCAAGTATATTAATAGAACATAGTAGGTATTTGAGCTACTGGGTCAAGGCGAAAAAGTGAACGTAGGGCCATTATCAGCAGAGGTCGTAGTAGGTAGATCCATTTACGGCGAACGACCTCAAACGAATTTGTGCGTGTATATTCTTAATGGCGGGAGCTGTCTTTTAAAAACAATGTGTTTATTTTCAGCGTTTAGTTTGAAAGTTGATAAATATAAATAAATTTTGAAAAATAATAACGTTTTTAATTGAATTACCTATTATACCTTTTAAAGCAAAGTTGTCTTCCGAAAAAAAC